>SKCR01041465.1:0-106529 GCA_019454045.1 Zanthoxylum bungeanum
AAGTAATATTATGGAAAATGGGATGTTCGTATTCATGAATCAGACATAAATACGGTCCGGATTGGCGCTCTGAGCACCAACCCCAACATACACTACGTATAATCCATACACTACGTATAATCCATATATTAACAGTGTGACTCTCTAAGTTTATGTTTATCCGTCACGAAATCCAATTTCGGGTCCATAATTCACCCACTCATGAATTATGACGACCACTGATAATCTCGCTAAACTATGCAAGTCGAGGTCATTACATACGTATAATCCATATGTCACAAGTTATCCATATTATACCTGGATATAGATAAGAACATAAAATTTTTATGGTATAATATAGTCGATTTTTGAATTTACGATCTCTAAATAACGCTCGGAACTCGCTTCCGAAGTTATACCACGGCCATGGATTTATTAGATCGCAAACACATGTAGGAAACCTATGCCCTGTACACATGACTGACAGATTCTATCTTGATACGCACTGGATATCATGAGCATCAGTCCACACCCAACGAACAGGCGGAGGTCTGATCTAAATAGATCGGTGACGTGACTGCCATCAAAGTGTGGAGGATAACTCATATATCCACTGTGGTATCTCAAGTCGAAGGACCACTATGCTCGCTCAACTCGAGAAGATTCCTATTAACGTTGGTGTACCATCTATTAAACACATACATGTCTATACGAGTCTCCCGAGACTCATGGTTCATTTGGATAAACCATCAGACCAAGTCTCGATATACGACATGTACTGGTTTCAGGGGATTTTATTAACCGATCCGTGTTAGTAAATCTTAACCAGGAACTTTATTTAAGGATATACGACTTATAGTGACGCTTCCCAATGCCAATTACAAACTACGTTGTAACTGCGCACTACATTGTAAATCTTAGGGTCTTTGTCTAATATACACGTATCACTAAATCGGATTTAGTTTCAACCTAATCATAATTAGATATCTAATCGTAATTAGATCGAATATGTATATAAAAGATAAGAGGTGCTACCATTAAATAAGTAATATTATGGAAAAATGAATTATTCGTATTCATGAATCAAACATAAATACGATCCGGATTGGCACTCCGATCACCAACCCTAACATGTGGCTGTAAGTAAACAATGAGATTGAGGATCATATGTATGCAATAAGTATGTGGGTCTTATGTTATTTGCAATGTGATTATAAAATGACTCAATGTGAGTCAAATATGATTTGGTTAAAATATAAATTAGGTAAAAAAAAAAACTGTGATTAACTCAATGTTACTGTTACTGTGACTGTGACTAATGTTAATGTAACCGTGATCGATGGTAAGTAATGTGACTGAGGGCCAGATGTAAGCAATAAGTATATGAGCCTCATGCTATTTGTAATAAGACAGTGCATGAGCTCAATGTGACTTAGAAAAAATATGATTGTATTTGTGTTTAATATGATTTTGGGTTTAATGATCTTCCAAAATTATTATTATATCTTTAGAAATCAATGTTGATTTATGTTTTCACTAGATTGGAATGAATCTTGGATTCCTTTTGGATAATTGTAAGCCTCTACAATATGATATTATGGGTTTTCACTGACCTTAAATTAGATATCCGAATAGAAAATATATTTTTATTTTTTTGATAAAATCATCATGACTGTGTAATATGTGCAACACAACTTTAGAGCTTATTTCGATTTTACGAAAGTTCGAATTTGAGAGCTTCATAAAGGTATTTATTTTAAAATTTCTGATTTATAAATCAATAATATATAATATTTTTCTTAAAACACTTATATTATTAGAGATATTTATTTTTTGAATTAAAAATTAGTAAATAGAAAAAGAAAACAGTTCAAAAAATGTAAATCACTCCTTGTGTTTAACTAAAGTAGGCTCATAGTTTTGATGCCATCATTGAAATTTTGATAAAGTTTGATGTGTCTTTTAGAAAACCCATTTAATTTTAACCTTGTTTTGAATACAATTATTAAAATGAAAATAAAGAGAGACCATTTTTTAATAATCAAATTAGAAATAACAAAATGAAACAACCAAACAACTCAATGGGAATAATAGACTAACAGTAACACTAAACCTAAGCGATAGTTCCAAAATTCTCTAATACTATTTTGTCTTCATTTGCATTTTTTTATATTCTTTTCTCTCCGCTATATACTACTTCCATTTATTTACATTTTTAGCCTTTTGTGGAAAAAAATCACATAACAGAACACGCGTTCGGATTCTCATCACTGAACATCTGAGGCGCGGGGTAGTTGTTGTGGTGGTCCACCGCGTACCCTTGGTTAATATACACCATCTGATGATTTTCAGCAGGATAATCATGGCCGTACGCGTGGCTATCGGACCAATAACTTGGTGCTGCCGGGTACTGGTTTCCGTAGTACTCCATCTTGTTGATCTCCATCTTAGCTCCTTCACCACCGCCGCCAGCCGCCGCCTCTTGTTCCTTCTTCTCTCCGCCTTTATCGGAACCTTTGTTCTCTTTCTTCTCGCCGTCGTCTTTCTTAGCGGGAACAACATCAACGTTTTGTTTCAGCTTATCTTTTAAATAAGGCACCAGTTCGTTCACATCCATTGTGCCCTTCACTGTCACTATATCTTTGCCACCGTCTATGGTCACATTATCGACACCTGGTTATTATGCCACGTCAGTTGCTTATTTTATTAATTTGCCACCCAAATAAACACAATTAATTTAATTAAACTACTTACCTTTGATCTTGTAGATGATTTTCTTAATTTTGCTAATGCAACCTTCACAGTGTAGCCTGATCTTCAAAACGACGGTGCTCTGTTTCATACGAATGAAAATTAATCATTCATAATTAGTTAACTTCTAAAAAGTGATTGCATTTAATTCGAAAATGAAAATGAACAAAACAAGTCAAATCTCGTAATTAATTATTCCTTTATGAAAATTAACTCAAAACTAAATAATGAAAATTACGTCCCCACATCTTGTCACATGGCAATGACATGTTGCGGCACGGAACTATTTAAGTATTACCTCTTGCGGTTTCTTTTCGGCTTTCTTGACCTCCGCCGGTTTCTTCACCGATATCTCGTTAGATTTTTTGTCGACCCCACCGGCACCGGCATCCTTCTTCGACTGAGGGGAGACGAGTTCGACTTTCTTCTTCGTCTTTTCTTCCAATCTCTCCTTCAATTTCGAGGGGTCCACTTTTCCGGTCACCGTCACCTTATTTGCTCCGCAATCGGTCTTCACATCCTCCACGCCTAAATAAATAAACAACAACAAATATATTAAATTGCCACAAAATCCAATTGATTAGGTAATTTGGTTAAGAAAATGACAGTTAAATTAATTACCTTGGTAATTTTTCATAGCACGCTTGACTTTCTTAGCGCAGCCTTCACAATGCAAGTCAAGCTTAAAAACGACAGTGAGCATGCCGTCGTCTTTCTTGGCACCGGCATCAGCAGCAGCCTTCTTGGCTCCCTCCTTTTGCTGTTTTACAAAACAACAACCGCAAGAGATTAAATTAACGGCTCAGATTGAGAAAGAAAATGGTAGGATTAAAACACGTATATGATGATGACTCACCTGACCCATAAAAAGAGCTTACCTTCTCTCGTCTAATTCGAATATATATATATTCTTTAATTTCGGACTCTTTGTTGTTTGAGCACTGGATTTGTTATTTGAGGTTGAGGAGGAGACTAGAGTATTAAACTTATATATAAAGAGCTATTATTTATGTATATGTCATGATGACTCACCTAAATGAATGATGATGTTTGTTGAGTCAGCGTGTGTGTGCTGCCGCTTTGATTGGACTAATAGACGGCAATGTTACATAATTTGACTTGACCAGGATAATCATCTTGAATTACTAAGATACCCTCTCGAAGACTGATATATCTCCATCATCACACTGGATAGGTTTGTAATTTCAGACTTCTCTATCCGTTTATCCTTATAGCAGCTTGGCATGGCCATATGAACACAAATCATCTTCAACCATATATGCCTAGCCTAGGCTTAGTTAGGTCCATCTCCATCCTACATTCATAGGCTCATATATCTATCTAGTATCTATTCCACAACAGTCAGTTATTTATCAACCTCCAACTTTCTCTTATCATATTTGACATGTTAGTACTGGAATGGTTTTGAAGAATTTGGGGTCCTCTTTTGCTTTTTTTTTTTTTTTAAGTCGGAAATCTTGACTTCAAATCATTCGATCCGAGCTTAAACGAACTAAGTAAAATTCTTAGTTGTCTCAGATTCCTACAAAAAAATATATTTTTTGGACTCGAACCAAAAATCTGACAATCAAATCCTAAACCATTTTTCACCAAACCACACTCATTAGGGACTTTTTTTGCATTATACTAATACTAATCAATCCTATTAAATTGTATCATAGCATAAATTATACGGATTATTCTTAAATTTTGGATAAATCTACCCTAATTTAGATTTATTATCTCAAACAACTCATCATCTTCAAATACTAACTCCTCTTAGGGTGGACAAATGGGTCGAATTTTGAAAAATCTTCCATAATTTTAAATTTATTTAAATACAATAAGAACATCAATTCAATTTCACTTTGAAAGTTCAAAAATAATTTTAATAAGTTAATAGCTAATTTTAGTATTTAGTTTTTTTTTTTTTTTAAAAAAATCACTTTTAGCAAGAAAGTAGTTTTCAAAATATGATTTTGAGATAATGAGGTGTCAATTACTAGTCTGTAGATAAATGAATCTGATTTTGAAAGTAAGGATTATATGAGAATAAACATTAGAGCTTTTTTTCCGCAACTTTATATATAATAATAGATGTGATTTTCTATTTTTTAGTAGTATTCTCAACCTATTAAGGTGACAAAAAACAATTTGATTCAATCATATTATTGAATCTAGCAATTTGAGTAAGGATTCGTTTATTCGATTCGTTTTAAAGCGAATATGAGTTTTAAAAAATAGATTCGTTTAATAAATGGGTCGATTCGATTCATTTATTAAACGAATCAAATACGAATTTAAGCTCATTAATTCGTTTATTCGTTTATAATTCGTTTTATTATTTTTTTACTAGTTATTGTTATTTTTTAATTAAGATTCGAGAAATTATGACTAATTACCATAAAAAAATAATAATATCAATATTTAGTGAGCTATTTTTAGTGAATATATTAATTATGTATTTCATATGTATATATTTATGAATAATTCATGTAAAAAAATTATGGTAATTTATATTATTAAATAATATTATGACTAAACGAATATTTGTATTCTATCCGTTTAATAAATGAATCGAATATGAATCATGATATTTGGATTCGTTAATAAACGAATCGAATACCAATTCGATTCGTCAATTCGTTTTGTCACCCCTAATTAAACCATCGAAATCTCAACAATTAAGGGAACTTTAATTGATTTGTAACTTGTAAGAAAATTATTTGAATTTCATATTTATATTTATAAGGTTTGGATTTATAATTATTAAATAAGAAATATAAGTTTAATTAGAATTTAACTACATTATTATAAATACATATGTAGAACAACATCATTAAAAAATTAAATAAATAAATAAACACCACTTATAGGGATCCTAATTCGCAAGAAAGATGAGTTTTGTACAAATGTTAGGTCAAAACCTACCAAATTCCGTAGGCTGCAAGTAGCCAATTCTGAATTTGTCTAATTAAAACCAGTTTGTTAAAAACCAATTTCCATTCATAACTTTTATTTATTTAATTTTTCTTAATGTTTAACTCACATACTTTTTGTCATTAGGGTTGTAGCCTAATGGTGAGCTGTTCCCATATAGATAGGCATATCTCCTATTGTTGAATAAGGGTGATTAAGGGACGTGGTTTGGAGGCATAATGTTCAGGATCTCATTTTGAGGTTATGAGTTCGAATTCAGGGAGTATGTTTCTTGTAAGAGTTTGAGACAGCCGGGGATTTTACTTGCTCCGCTTAAGTCCGGAATGGATGGTTTGGCAATGGGATTTCCAACGATTTCAAAAAAAAAAAAACAATGATGTTGATAGAACACCAAATATTAGAAAATATTAGAAAATATTATTGGTTGTTGAATAAAAGTGATCAACATTAATAGTGGTTAACAACATTATTGATGTCCACTTGACTACATTTATGGAAGATTATAATAAACTTCCAAATTCATGAAGTATGAATTAATGTATGTGTTCTCCTTCTATCTCATTGACTCATTTAGAAAATCAATCAATTAAGTTTGATTAAGTTATGTAATTGTGTTGTGAATTTGGATTTATTTCAATGTGTTTGTAAATAAATCTTAAACTTGTAATACATATTTGGTTAGATCATAAGTTGATAAATCATCGATTAGTTCCATGTTTTTTTGGGATATTATTTCTAACATCTCTAAAATAATAGTGAGGCTTTATTTATGAATTAAGCCGGTACACTTCTAAGCTGTACTATAAGTGCATATATTTTGATTCCTCATAGAGCCTAAATTGTTATATATATTGTAATAATTTTAAAAAGAAATCACCATTTTTTACAAAATCACTCATTAGTTGAGCCCATAACTTTTATGGAGATTGATTTTCTTAAAAATATTTAAAATTTATTTAGCATATTTTGAGACTAGATATTCAGACTACACCATCACAAAATTGATTTTGAAAGTTTCAGAAGACTTCTGAACTTTTGATTGAAAATATCAAAAAAAAAAAAAAAAAAAAGGAAAAAAGGGTTAGCGTATAACTTTTTATAAAATAGATCGTATTAGATAATTTATTGCATAACCCATAAGAAAAAACAGCAATAGAACCTTGTAAATTGGTCGTGTTATGCATGGATCAATTAATTATAATCGACTAGATAAAATTAATAAAAATATAGGTTTTTAGATGTAGCACCTTCTAGATAAAAAAAGTTTTTTTATCCAACGATTTTTCTAGCAATATGCAATCAACATAACTGTCCTCTCACATTAAAGTTTAATGTGCGACTCTTGTAAAGCTTTTGTCTCAATATGATGTGTCTATTGATACTTTTTGTTGGTGTAATTTTTTTTTATTTTTTTTATTTTTTTTATTTGGAAATCTTAAAAATTCCGCCGCCAAATCTGATTCGTACTCAAACAGAATATGTGATTGTAATAATTATAATCAGATATTTCTATTTAAGGGTCTATTGTGACTAATCTAATTAGATCATATTAAGGTGTAATATGGGTAAAGACACAAACACAATTTACAATTTTAGTTTCATGTTACTCATTTGTTGTATTCGTTTATAAGGATTCAACCCGCAAATATGTTTATGATACGAATTACTCTTATGGTGCGTTTACGTACTCATATTGGAATGCGATGAAATCATAATGAAATGGAATCAGAATGAGTTGGAATGAGACTGGTAAATCAGAATCAGAATAAGTTGTTTACATGACTGTAGGAATCGGAATCGGAATGAAGTAGTATTACCATTGATGTGTTTACTTTGTCCAGTAATCAGAATGAATTGTTAAAAAGTTACAAAAATACCCTTAGTTATAATTATATATTAATTATTATTAATTTTTGATGTATTAAATTACTAAATGTTAAATTATTCTTTTATTAAAATATTAAATATTATTTTATTATTAATTATTGATTAATAATTTTTATTTATTATTTATTATTTAAGTATTAATTAATTATTAATGTATTAAATTACTAAATATTAAATTATTCTTTTATTAAATTATTATTTTATTAAAATGTTAAATACTATTTTATTATTATTATTATTTATTATTTATAAATTAAGTATTACTTTATTAATTAATTATTAATGTATTAAATACTAAATATTAATATATTTTTTATTAAATTATTATTTTATTAAAATAGTAAATATTATTTTTATTAATTATTGATTAATAATTAATTATTAATACATTTTATTTATTATTTAAAATTGATATTAATTAATTATTTTATGGATAATATTGTAATTTCCCATCAATAATGTGAATGAGAATCTGATTCCCATGGGGTGGTGGGAATGAGATTCACATTCTCCATTCCTAAATTTGTGGGCCCCACTCTCATTCTCATTCCCATTTTTATTCAATTTTATAAAGTAAACGACTTTATTAGAAATGATTCTCATTCCCCTTAAGTAAACACACCATTACTGCCATATTTGTGTTGTAGAGTGGAATCAGTTTATACCCACCCAATTAAGACTATTGATATATTTTTCTTAATTATATTTAAATAAACTTTAGTAGTAGTTTAAAAGTTGAACGTGTCAGCTGTTGGAGTATATGTCATAAATCCAGTTATAGATATTAAGGCATAATGTTTATAATACAATTTATTATTTTATTAATAAAATACATTTGTTATTTACACATTGTTACATCCATATTTTATGTGTATGTCCCGAGATATTATGTCAGATGAATATCGTTAATTTGAAAGACTTTTGCGATTATTAGAGTCAACGATATTTATATATGTCTTAAATTAAGTTCTTGGTAAAATATGATTATTATAAAAGATAATAATATATCTCTTGACCAATATAGTTGTGTGTCGCCTAAAATTGACATATGATGTTAATAGAATGGATGATGAGTCTCATATCATAAGGACACAAACTATAGATGTTTCATTAGTAGAATGAAATATTGAACACGACCACAAAAACGTGAGATCACATGATAATATTATCGAAAGTCATTGATCTTTATAATAATATATTAGTGTTGTCATATCCTCTAACCTAAGATCTACGATGACTTGTGTGATAGTACTCTTGGTTCTCTAGTATATGCTCATTTGACTATTCACGTTCGTTGAATAAATGATAGATGGCCTTGAGCGATTGACGTACGATGTCACATATGCTTCAAGATGGGATCCAATAACTTTGATAATAAAAAGATATAAATGTTTCAAGGAAACTCAAAGTTGTGGATATAAGTCTTTGGCCAAAGCAGTCGATATCTTATAGATATCAAATCCACAAGATAGATTTTGAGAGATATATAGAATATAAGGATTTGACTTTACCATGATCCCAGACTCGATAAGAAACATAGATATCGTAAGGAATGAGATGACATGCTTGAAATATATTGTAACAGATTTATATGTTTTCCCACTTCATTCATCGACTAGAGGCCATGGCTTGCTGCTAGGCGATTATCCATGATCTGTGAAATATCATAGAGATGAAATATTAAAGAGTTAATATTATTCTACTGCTACTCGATAATGAACCTAGGACGGTCGCACAATATTGTTCTCGTCTATGTTACAAATTCGAAGATGTTTATTAAAGTTAATAAATGATTATTTTGGCGTTTCCTAATTGGATTAGGATAATCAAAATATTTCGGAAATATTAATTTGATTAATAAATTCGAAATATAAAATTAGATTTAATTATTTAAATAAATATTCGATATTTATATTAATAAATTAAATTAAATTAAATATAAATTTAATTAATTATTAATTAAAATTAAGTAAGTAAATTAATTAATCAATAGTTAATTAATTAATCAAGAGCAACTACTTCTCTTAGCTGAAACTTGTGAAGTATTTTTCCTCTCTTGTTTGTTCCAAGTTATTCCAAGAAAATTTGTCGCTTGGAGATCCAATCTAAGACTTCAACATCTTAAAAAAGAAAAGAAGTTTTTCTTTTGTTCTCAAAAGTGAGAGCAATTTGTTCGTAGATGAGTGCTAGTGTGCCAACTAGATGTGCAAGGCTTGGTGCAGTACTGTTGATGAGCGACCAATATGCATATATTACCGCCCCTATAGCTTGATTTTTGTATGTTATTTCGAGTTTTATGAGCGCTTTGATGTGTTTTGGGTTCATTTTGCAAGTAAAGCGGCATAATACGAAGCAAATTATGCAAATTCGGAGTCAAAATATACGTCCCGACGCAGAGTACTGCGCATAGAGACGCACAGACGAATGAAACTGTCGCAGAATGCAAGCTTTGTGGCGCGTCGCGACGCTCATCACAGTGAGTCGCGACGCACTGGTGAGAGTCGCGACGAGCGATCACGCGCGTCGCGATGCTGGTGCATATCCAGACTCGTCTAGACTCGATTTGTTTACAAGGAAATACCCTCAGGACCTCCTATATAAGCAACAACTTGTCCCAAAACCAAAAGAGAGTTTTCATAACCTAATTTTACAGCCTCAAAATAGATTTTTGAGGGAGAAGACAAAACACATCAAAGTAGCACAACACAAAAACTCAACAGCAGAGAGCGAAAGACTGGCGATATCAACAGAGTTTCTTATTCCTTTTAACTCCCTTAATGTTTTGTTTATCTTTGAATATTTATTTAGAGTTTCTAAGCATGTGTAGTAACTAAACCTATAATCTGGGGTTGTGATGAAACTCAATATCTTATGAACTTATAAATTGATTTTCTTATATTTTGTGTGATGTTTTTAGTTTGTTTATTGAATCTTATGCTTAATGCTTCATGTTTCCTGATCATCAATAGGATTGATGTGGTAACCTTAGATGAACTTGAGAGAGGTATTTTAAGTTTAACCTTAGATTTAATAGCGTACGATCTCATCTTAGGGATTTTCCTCCAAGATAGAAATATACTTGTAGGACGGGTGTAGCGATAATTGGAACTTGTCCTTATTGAATTTGGGGTGATTTAGTTAATATATAAATATAGTTAATTAAGTACTTTGGATATTTGCACTCGACCATCGAAAGAGGCTTGTGGATAACTTAATGTTCCAGATTAATAAGACAATATATTACACAAATATAGGACAACCAATTCATCTTCAGAATAATACTGGGTGGATTCACAACCCTGGATGTTTTCTCTCATTGATTGTCTCTAGCAATTTTCATAGTTATATTTACTGTCTTTAGCTTTAATTTAAAATTAAATTAAAATCACATTAATTTTAACTAGATACTCATAGGTAATTAGTCTTAATAATTAGTAACGTATATGCTAAGTCCTCGTGGGATCGATATTTATTATACTACTTGAGCGATACATGCGCTTGCGTAACGTGTGAAAATCACGATCAAGTTTTTGGCGTCATTGCCGGGGACTTATTATAACCTTTATTATTTATTTTAGGCCCAAGTACTTTACTTGTATCTAGTCATTTGTTTTTTATTTTTTTATTTTTAGTTTTATTTTTCTCACTATAGTTCAAAGTAAGGTTATCGTGCTATTACATGAAAAGAAGAAGAAGCTGTGAACTCTTTCTGTTTTACCTAGAAATCGAAAGACCTCCGACAGTTGAGAATAGATAGGTGAGAAGATCAAAAGGCACTGCTCAACATGAACAATCGGGAACCTGAACCCTTGGAAGAAGCACCACCAATTCTCATTCGAGAGATAGGATAATCCTTGTGGTTGACGGTTTCATCTCTTACATCGTCCTGCCATCTATGCCTGCAAACACACGTGTGACATGATGATTCAGCAATCAGTGCAGTTTGAGGGTGGTGTACTTGAAGATCCAAACGCCCACATCAGCAGCTTCCTGAAAGTGTGCGGCACGTTTAATTACAATCGAGAGGCGGATGATGAAGCAACACTCATGCGCACTTTTCCATACTCTTTAAGAGATAGAGCGAAAAGATGGCTAAATTCACTACCAGCAGGGTCCATCACAACTTGGGCAGACCTGGTAATAAAATTCCTCGCAAAATATTTTCCCCAATCTAGGACTGTAAAATTAAGAAATGACATCACATCTTTCCTGCAATATGATCTCGAAATTTTTTACGAGGTATGAAAAATGTACAAGGAGAGCTGCTACAGAAGTGCCCCCATCATGAGATTCCTAAATGGCTGCAAGTACAAACTTTATACAATGGGCTTAGTGGGATGATGAAGTCCACAGTGGATGTAGTCGCGTGAGGTGCACTAATAGGAAAAAAGGAACACCAAACATGAGACTTATTAGAAGAAATGGCTAACAATAATTCCTTGTGGCCAACATATAGGAATATGCTCTAACGAGTAGCAGGTGTACACGAGGTCGGGCTTAATCTAGTTATTAGTGCCAAACTCGACCAAATTTGCAAATGCCTATAGGTCTTGAGTTGCAAGCTCTGAATAACGCTGGTGCCACAAGTACATGATATATGAAAGGACCAGATGGGGAGCCACATAATCAATATGGCGAATATGTCAACTATGTGAACAACTTCAACAAACCAGGCCACAACCCTTATTCAACACAACTACAATCAGGCTGGAAAGACCACCATAACTTTACATGGAACAATACTTCTGGACAGGGACCACAAGAAATGAATAATTCTCCCCCTGGATTCCAACCGCAGAACAAATGACAAGGGTATAAGAAGAAGCCAGGAATATAGGACTTGCTTGCCGAGATGCTGAAAAAGCAAGAAGCATAATATGACGCCTTGTTTCAGATTCAAGCAGCATCCTTGAAGACACTGGAGAGTCAACTAGGACAATTGACAAGTGAGCAGCACTACAGATTATTAGACGCATTCCCGAGCGATACACAACCTAATCCAAAGGGCCAAAACAGTGAGTCTTGCAAGGCTATCATGCTGAATAGTGGGACTTTCATTGACAAGGATGTTGGGATAGAGTAACCTACAGAGAAAGGGGCAGAAACTACCAAAAATAGGAGAAATGAAAGAAATACTAAAGAAGTCAGCCCTAAAGATTATCCACCTCCTCCATTCCCTCAACGTTTGCAGCAACACAAGCTAGATAAACAGTTTTCAAGGTTCCTAGAGATATTCAAGAAACTGCATATCAATATTCTTTTCGCTGAAGCATTGGAGTAAATGCCCAAATATATGAAGTTTTTGAAAGACATCTTGTTAAAGAAAGGAAAGCTGGGCGAGTTTGAAACTGTAGCTCTCACTGAGGAATATAGTGCAATCCTACGGAAGAAGCTGCCACCCAAGCTGAATGACCCTGGTAGCTTTACCATACCATAAACCATTGGAACCCATTACTTTTGGTAAAACACTATGCGATTTAGATGCGAGCGTCAACCTAATGCCACTGTCTAATTACCAAAAATTGGGTTTGGGAGAGGCAAGACCAATGACTGTTACGCTGCAGCTAGCAAATAGATCTCTCACATGCCCTCAAGGAAAAATAGATGACATGCTGGTAAAAGTGGAAAAATTCATCTTTCCTGTGGACTTTATAGTTTTAGACATGGATGAAGACATTGAAGTTCCTATCATCCTCGGATTGACCCTTCTAAACAATAGGTAGAACGCTGATCGACGTGCAGAAAGGTGAGCTGACCATGCGAGTGCAAGATCAATAGGTGACTTTTCATGTCTTCAAAGCAATGTCATACCCATAAGATGATGAAGAATGCCACATGATAGACAGTTTTGGAGATGAAAGTCCAGAAAGAGTCGACATGGATCACCACAAGAGAACTGAAGGGGTTTCTATGTATATCTGTGACCCGCCACCTCCAGTGAGGATTGATCCATGGATGTAGACATTTTCCGAACCGTTGATAGATCTTTGAGGACAGTACATAGACAGAACACTGCCGTAAAATGCTCAATTCTTGCCATCATGTGGGCAATAAAGGAGTGAGCATTGGGCAGTCCTATCTCAATCAACTAAGTTCCCAAGGGAACCCTCATGATCAATTGGGGGGTGACATATGGCTGAAGACGTTAAACTTAGCGCTAGCGGGGAGGCAACCCACACAATTATTTTTAGTTTCTTTATTTTATTTAATTATTTTTATTTTTCTATGCTATTTGTGTGTTCAATAATATTACATGTGTAATTATGAGATACTGACACAACCCGGCCAGTTCGCGCCGCAGTCGAATATGACCAGGAACATGAACCCGGAACGTGGAACGCGACGCAACATAGAATAGAAAAAGCAAAAGTTGGTGAAAGTTGGTGACAGTGAACGTCGCGACACACATCACTACGTGTCGCGACACGGGACTTAAAGGCAATAGAGAATGGTACACCCAATGCACGGTAGTGTTGCTCCTCTCTATTGTCTTTACGCGTATTTACATTGAGGGCAATGCAAAGTTTAAGTTTGGGGGTGTGTGCATGTGTTGTGTTAGTTAATTCATGTTATTGATTTTTTCTCTAAAAAAAATATGAAATAATTATTATGTCATGTGGTAGTGAAACATAGTTCACATGATTAGTTTGTTTGATTTATGATGACATCTTAAAAATAATAAGTGCTCAATATAATTTTATCTGATGCATTGAATAGGTGATCTAAGTTAGTCTCTGATGAGCGGAAAATATATCAATATTTACCGCCCCTTAACTTAATATTTTGTTTAGTTTCTCGGGTTTGATGAACGTTTTGATGTGTTTTAGTTTATTTTGCAAGATAAAATAATATCGGGTCTCAATGAGATCATTTAGGATGAAATATGGGTCAAATAAGGGCAATTATTGGACTTGATATATTAATTTTGGAGATTGGACACTTGAAAGGGCGTTTTTGACGAAGTGCAGTTTTGGGAATTCCAGTTTTGCGCATCTGTCGTATTTTAGGTATAACGTTTTACTCAGATATCGGATTGAGCTGATTCAGGTACCCAGATTAAATAAAACTCAAAGATCTACAACTTTGAAAGAGAAACTATTTTCTAATTCTGAAGAGTTCATGACCGAAATTGATGAACCATCCAGAAGTGTGTGATGTGTAATTATTAAAGTCATTATCAATCATTTTCAAAGCAAAATATAAATTAATAAATAATTAATAAAAATTATCAAATCAACACCAAACAAGATAAGCAATTAGTGGAGCAATTATGGATTTGGTGGAGTAATTAGTGGAGAAATTAATAATGGATTTGGTGGAGAATTTGATGGATGATTTGATATAGGCAAAATTTTGCCTATAAATACCAAGCCATTTCATTTGTAAAATTCATACTTTCTTCTTTGAAATTCCTTAAGAATAAATAAGAAGATTTATCTAGTTTGTTTATTTCAGTTTTCAGTAATTAATTTTCACTTTCGCACTTTCTTTTCTTTACTTTTCAGTTTTTACTTTCCGTAATTTACTTTTACGCACAAACAGTTTCTTTCTTTACTTTTGCAGTTTTTATTTTTTCAAGCAATGAGGAGGTAACTCCCCCGCTGGGGTGAAAGGTAAAACTTTTATTATTGCTATCTAGATTAATCTCCCTTAATTATAATATAAAACGATTTAAAACCTGACTTAATGAGGATACGCTATATTGGCCGGTTGGAAATTAATTATAAATTGGTTTTAACCTGACTAAGTATGGATACCGCCTGGTTGGTCGGTTGGTAATTAATTATTAATTTGACTTAATCAGGATACCGCTTATATGGCTGGTTGGTAATTATCACGCAAAGTTAATATATTATATTAAGGGAGATATCTAAAATAGTAGTAATAAAAGTTGATCCTCTAACCCCAGCATTTTCTTTTATTGTACATTTACTTTATTTAATTTCAGCAATTTACTTTCAGTAATTTACTTTTATTTTTTTTTACTTTTTACTTTTTACTTTTTACTTTTACTTTTTTTTTTACTTTTCAGCAATTTACTTTTCCGTCATTTAATTTTCAGTATTTTACTTTATGTCTTATTTTATTTAAGTTTTTTTACTACCCGTAAATATGTGTCGTAACTAAGCCAGTTATCTGGGGTTGTGATGAAATCCAATATCACCGGTTTATAAGGGGTTAAATTATAGTTTGGGTAATATAAATATTTATTTATTGAGTCTTAATCTTAAACTTTTTCATTAACTGGCCATTAATAAAATTGAACTGGGAAACTTAAAATGAACTAGACATAGAGATTTTAAGTTTAAGACCTTAGACTCAATAGTCCACGATCTTCCTTGAGGATAGATAACCCTTTAATAGATTTCCTTACAGGATAGACATATACCCTGTCGGGCGGGGGTAGCCATAATTGGAACTTAAACTTAATGAATCCAGATAATTTGGTTGACATAGACATATGGTTCAATTGGGTTAAACTGGGTATTTGTGTCTGACCATCGACAGAGGCTTACACATAATTTAGTGTTCCAGGTTAATAAATCAATATATTACCCCACTTTAAGATAACCACTTCATCTTTAAAATGATATTGGAAGAAATCACAACCCTAGATAGTTTTTTTAATATTGAATTTTCTTAAAACCTACTTTCGAACAATTTTATTTACTTGTTTTTAAATTTAGAATCGTCACCATTTCATATCAATCAAACAACCTGTTAGATACTAGTAATCATTTGACCTCATAAAAGTAATCATTTGACCTCATTAAGTCCTCGTGGGATCGATATTTTTATACTACTTGAACGATACGTGCGCTTGCGTTATACGTGTGTGTTTACGCCGGTCAGTCTCGTATGACTGCACAATAGGTTTCTAGTAGTAAAAAACCTAGGTGGTTGGCAACATGACTAATTGGAGAAAATGATTTCCGATGAATGACCATTTGCCTAGATTTCTATCTCTGTTTGCTAGTGTTATAATGTATGGTATGGTTGAAAAAAAAAGAAAAAAAATGGATGAAAAACAAAAAGAAAGAAAAAAAATAAACCACCTATAACCGATAAGCGTGAAGCTACCAATGATTTGAGTGTTAGGAACACCATGAGGAGAAATGCTACATTAAAGGGTAGGTGTGTGGAAAAAATTCATAAGAAAAACATCGTACCATACTGAGCAGAGAAATGGAAAATAAAAAATATCTTTTGAGATATTTAGGTTGGTTTGACCCATCAGATCCCAATTTTTAAGATGAAATCACTGAGTTGAACCATTTAGGGAATGAGCTGTGACTAGACCTTTTCACACACACAATATGAATCTAGCTTAGTAAATTTATTCATGAATCTGGATTTGAGTGTGTTGGGTACTTTGAAGGTTCTCTGGTTTTGTTACTAAGCATTCTCTAATGATAATATTATGTGTAACTCCCAGGATATTTTTTAGTTATTTAAATTTTACATTTATGTGTGATTTCATATATGTGAATGATGTTTGTGGGTGTCGTCATTGTAATCCCTCACGAGACAATAACGAGTCCACTAGGCCCCCTAGAGGTTTAAAGATTTGTTGCATACGCTAAATGCAATCGTGATCTCTGCGAAAATGGCTTAGGTTAATTTAGTTTATGTTTGTTTATTTCATTTTCTTTTTTATTTATTTATTTTGCTCGAGCACTAGCAAAATATGAAGTTTGAGGTGTGATGAGCGACCAATATGCATATATTTGTCGCCCCTCTAACTTGATATTTTGTATGTTATCTCGAGTTTTATGAGCGTTTTGATGTGTTTTGGATTTATTTTGCAGGTAAAAGTAATATCGAGACTCAACGGAATCAACGAGGGATGAAAGAGGAAAATTACGGAGCAAATTAGGAAAATTCGAAGTCAAAATACGCGTCCCGACGTACAGACGAATGAAATTGTGGCAGAATACAAGCTGTGTGGCGCGTCGTGACGCCCACCACGGTCAGTCACGATGTACCGGTGAAAGTGATGAATGTGAGTCGCGATGCTGGTGCGTATCCAGACTCATCCAAATTCAATTTTTTTAGAAGGAAATACCCTCAGGACCTCATATATAAGCAACAACTCATCCCAAAACCAAAGGAGAGTTTTCATAACCTAATTTTACAGCCTCCAAAAGAGAGTTTTGAGGGAGAAGATAAAACACATCAAAGGAGCACAACACAGAAACTCAACAGCAGAGAGTGAAAGACTGACGATCTCGACATAGTTTCTTCTTCCTTTTAACTCCTTAATATTTTGTTTATCTTTGAATATTTATTTAGAGTTTCTAAGCATGTGTAGTAACTAAACCTATAATTTGAGGTTGTGATGAAACCCAGTATTTTTTGAACTTATAAATTTATTTTCTTATATTTTATGTGTTGTTCTGGTTTGTTTATTGAATCTTATGCATAATATTTCTTGTTGCCTGATCACAAATAGGATTGATGTGGTAAACTTAAATGAACTTAACAAAGGGATTTTAGGTTTAACCTTAGATTCAATAGCGCACGATCTCATCTTAGAGGTTTCTCTCCATGATAGAAATATACTCATAGGCGGGGTGTAGCCATAATTGGAACTTGTCCGTAATGAATTTGAGGTGATTTAGTTAACATATAAATATAGTTAATTAAGTACTTTGGATATTTTCACTCGACCATCGAAAAGAGCCTGTTGATATCTTAGTGTTCCAGGTTAATAAGCCAATATATTACACAAATATAGGACAGCCAATTCATTTTTAGAATAATACTGGGTGGATTCACAACCCTGGATGTTTTCTCTCATTGATTGTCTCTAACAATTTCCATAGTTATATTTATTGTCTTTAGCTTTAATTAAACTTAAATTAACATCACATTTAATTTTAACTAGATACTCGTAGGTAATTAGTCTTAATAATTAGTAACGTAGGTGATAAGTCTCGCGAGAGATCAATATTTATTATACTAATTGAACGATAAGTGCCATTGCGTAACGTGTGAAAATCGTGATCAACTGCAAGGGAAAAAAATCAATGAGGATATTCAAAAAACTCAAGAAAAATAATAAGCACATCAATATATGTTTTATTATTAGTAAATATTATTTATATTGATAAATAAAATTTATTGCATGTAAGTTAAAATTAATATATATTAATTTAATATTATATTTGTTTACACCAGCAACAATATAACTACGGTCCTTAAAGTTATTTTAGAATAAAATTTTAAATTTCAGTATGTTAACAAGAAAATAAATACTAAAGGACGAAGATGCATGACGTCATTCGGGACGAAGAATGAAGAATGAATAGACTCAGGACGATGCTATCCAGGACGATTCGACCAATGGGTAAAAATCATGAAGGACGAAGAAAGAATCTCCCAACAATGGAATAATGATGAAAAAAGGACGAATATGTGAAGGTGTCTTCCAGTTACGATTAGGCCCACAACCTAACGGTTACTGCACAGTCCGGCAGCAATCCCCACGATCTAGCAGTTATCAGAGCACACGACCCAGCAGTGGCACGCATGACTCAGCAGTTGCACGCATGACCCAGCAGTTGCACGCATGACCCAACATTTACGCGCGAGTAGGAGAAGTGGGGGTTTAATGGGCCGAAGAAAGCGAAACTGTTTGAGCGATTAGCGGGACTTTACACTATAAAGGGCTTAGGCGTAGGAAAAGAGAAAAGAAGAAGAAAAGAAAAAAGACTCAAAATGTGAAAGTAGTTTAAATTTAATGTGTTTCTTAGCTTTGTAATCTTTAGGGCTGTAATCTGTGTGCTTGCGCTCCTTGGAGTCATTTTCTTGGAATCAAACACCCATTTCTGGGACTTTATCTCAGGAGGTTTGGAACTTTACACGCATACTAACAAAAAATAATGCAAACACAATCATATGAATACTTCCATATTAACTCCCAAAACCTTACCTCGGCTGTACTGAGAATGTTAAATTGGATCAACACAGTTAGATACATTTAACAAACGAGTGATATCCAAGCAGGTGGGTAATTTGATTTGTTTAAATTATAACGTCATTTATCTGTTTCTGTTCTAAAATAAGAGGAGGCAAATAGAACTAACGTGTTGTACTTGATATGTATCTGATTATTATTATTATTTAAACATGTGTATCTCGTTAAGAACATGAATTATTACAGTGCTTTCACGTGGCACTATCGGTGCTCATAACATTAAGATTATTAATAGAGCATCCTCGGCGTTGTTTTTCACGTGGGCAAAAACACCAACAATCCAGAACCTTCCTTTTTGTTAAACGAGTGCGAAGCAAGTCAACTTCACTCGCTACATGCAACCCAATTATTTGTTTCTTTCTACTTTGCTAACATTTTTAAGCTTCTAGCACTTTGGGGGGGGGGGGGGGGGGGGGGGAACAGTAATACTACTATTTAGCTTTGAAAATGTAACTAATTAATTATAAATGAAATAAGCAGAAAAATATTTAGACGGAGAAATTACTGACATTTTATTAGTGATATTTTTTAAAAAATATCAATAAAATGAGAAAAATATAATTTTTCGCTTTTTTAGAAAAAAATATCAGAAATTATTGACATTATGATATTAGTAAATTTAGTGTCAGTAATTTTTAATTCTATGATAACAGTAATAATTAAAATTAAATTTATGGATTGCATCCATTTGAATTTGAACGGTTTATTTTGTTGGGGTTTTGGGCGATGGGGCGCAGCGGAGGCGCGGGTCGGGCAAAATCGTATTTTAAAATTTTTTAAAATACCGAATAAATTATTCAATATCTAATATGAGTAATTTATTCATATTTCACCTAAACTGATTTATTCAATATCAAATATTGACATAAATAAGTTGAAAACTCGGGAAACTTTATGAAGGGGGGGGGGAACAGTAATACTACTCTTTAGCTTTGAAAATGTAACTAATTAATTATAAATAAAATAAGCAGAAAAATATTTAGACGGAGAAATTACTGACATTTTATTAGTGATATTTTTTAAAAAATATCAATAAAATGAGAAAAATATAATTTTTCGCTTTTTTAGAAAAAAATATCAGAAATTATTGACACTATGATATTAGTAAATTTAGTGTCAGTAATTTTTAATTCTATGATAACAGTAATAATTAAAATTAAATTTATGGATTGCATCCATTTGAATTTGAACGGTTTATTTTGTTGGGGTTTTGGGCGATGGGGCGCAGCGGAGGCGCGGGTCGGGCAAAATCGTATTTTAAATTTTTTAAAATACCGAATAAATTATTCAATATCTAATATGAGTAATTTATTCATATTTCACCTAAACTGATTTATTCAATATCAAATATTGACATAAATAAGTTGAAAACTCGGGAAACTTTATGACATGTTGAAAACAAGTTGAAAACTCAACTTCATTGAAATGGGTAATTTTGTCTTTTATAATTTTAATAATATTAAAGTCAAATGAAAACTTTATATTATCAAATCAAAATTTGACATATATAAAGCTTATCCAAAACATGTCATAACATCCAATAATAATTTAACATGTATCATAACATTTATGAAAAAGGCTAATTAATTAATTATTTAAACATTTAACAATTAAATATTCAAATAATCAATTAATATAATTATTATGTATATGTATTTTTATTTACAATAAATAACAAATACATATATTTATGACATGTGTCAAAAATCTCATTTGACGAATAATTAATGTGTATCTAATCGTATTATGTATCAAAAAAAAATACACAAAAAATTATTATCGGACAAAATTCCCTAATTGCATGTGTTGTCGTTTAACGATTAAACGATCCGAATTAACTCACTTAATCCGGTGAAGTATTATGAATAATCTGTATTATTCATATCGAGTTGCCCAAGTGCTCAACGAGTAGATTTCATATTGTGGTACTCTCTAAGTTTAGGTCTATCCGTTACGAAATTCAATTTCGTGTCCATAATCCACCAACTCATGGATTATGACGACCACTGATAATCTCGCTAAATTATGCAAGTTGAGGTCATTGCATACGTATAATCCCTCCGTCACAGGCCATCCGTATTATACCTGGGATATAGATCAGAACGTCAAATCCGTTCGGTATAATACAATCGACTTTCAATTTATGATCTCTAAATAACACTCGGAACTGGTTTCCGACATTATACCACGGCCATGGATTTACTAGATTGTAAACACATGCTGGATGCCTATGCCCTGTACACAGGATTGACAGATCATGTTTTGATACGCACAGGATATCATTAGCATCAGTCCACAACTAACGAACAGAAGGAGGTCTGATCATGACTAGATCGTTGACGTGACTGCCATCAAAGTGTGGAGGATAGCTCATATATCCACAGTGGTATCTCAAGTCGAAGGACCACTATGCTCGCTGTGGGAACACAGGAACTGGGCGACGCATGCTGTCCCAGGCTCGCGGCCCGGTCGGGAGTACGGAGTAGCCACGGGGACTAAACCGGAGAATAATGGAGTCGCCACATGGTGTGAACCAGGAAAATGAGATTTAAGGCCGCACTCACCCCTCGCAAGGGAAGACCTCAAACCATTGGATTCGGAATGGTCCCTTACTTATGTCACTTGTAATGAAAGGATTTATGTAATAATTTAATCAAGTTTAAGTAACACTTATTTCCAAGAGTATCATGCTTCTAAATTCACATGCATACATCAACAAGTTCATCTAAATTTACATGTAACACATATCCGAGTTTGCATACAGCCAATTAGTATGTAATCTATGTCTCAATTTGCATACATAAAGATTAACACACGACAAGCATACTGTTGTGATATTTTTATATCGTACCGCAAGTGTACGGTGTCAAGTTTTAGTATAAATATGAGTTAAGAGTGTCGAACCCACATGGATTGTGTTAACTCGCACTAAGTACTACAATTGATAATCCTAACTTTATTTAGACGATAAATAATAAAGATTTTTAATAAATAAATAAAATATAAAAATAATAAAATAGGAGGAACTAATACGATAGAGATTCTGGATCCTGATTTCACCTAGCTGTCACCTATGTATTTGTTATGCCAATTAATTTTTGTTCAGTTATATTATTTATAAGTCAAGATCCTAAAATATTCACTCCCTCTCTCGAGTGCCGAGTGAAAATATTATCAACTATAGACTTCGATATCTCTATAAAAATCCAATAGTTAACAACTCATTACGATTTGTGATTCTATGTTAACGACTTCAAAGGACTACAGATTCTCTCGAACTCTATAAAATCCTAGGTCATATTCTCTAGATCTATTCAAAATCCCCTCTCTCGAGTGATAGATTCTAAACATTCATCATCTCAAATTGTGGCCAGCAATCAAGAAGCATTAAACTCAAAAGAATATAAATAAATCAATAAAACTTCATAACAAAATTGATAAACAAAATACAAGGTTTGAGCATAGATTACAATCGTTCTCCAAAATTAAGGAGTAAATTCATGACAAAAGATACAACAATAAATAATCAAGCTACGAATCTAATGGAAATCATTAGAGTTTTAAGAAAGAAATAAGAAGATAAAACCCAAATTGAATCTCTTCCTCTCCGGATATTACAGCCTTTGTCTCCTCTTGTCGCTCTTCAATCCTCTCCTTGGATCTCTAAAAATATGTGTTTCGTGTTTTGCGCAGTGTATTAGCCTCCTTTTGAGTGTTGGATGGAATGTTATATTTATAGTTGAGTCTGTGAGTCTTTGGGTGGCATTAGGATTATTAAAAACCCTAAAATGAATCCTGGAGCGTGTAGGTTTTCTTCCGGATCATTGCAAGCTTTTGTAAGTGGGCGCCGCGGCGCTTAACACTCGGCAATTTGTATTAGGAGTGTGATTTGAGGAGGCGCCGCGGCGCCAGGTTTTTCATTGGCGCCTCAGCGCCCATGTTGCTTAATGAATGGGCGCCTCGCCGCCCATTGCTTGTGATGAATGGCGCCGTGGCGCCATTCTCCCTGTGAACTTGTATGGGATTTTGGCGCCTCGGCGCCATTCTTCCCTGCTCGTCCTGTGTCTTCCCTGAATTTCCAAAACACGTGCAATTATTCCCCGATCCATATATTAATGCTCCTATAAATAAAACATAAAATAAATTATAAATCATATTAAATATCTCGAATTATAACAAAATAATAAGCTGAGAATGCCATAATAAGTGGGTATAAACCACACTTATCAACAACCCCCAAACTTAAGGTTTTGCTAGTCCCGAGCAAAAGATAAAATAAAAACTAAATTCAAATAACAAATAAAAATTACTAAATTAACTAAGCCACTTTCGTAGGGATCACGATTGCATTTAGCATATGCAACAAGCCTTTAAACCCCTAGGCGACCCTAGTGGACGAGTTATAGTCTCGTGAGGGCTTACAGCGACGAAACCCACAAACGTCATTCACACACAATCATGCAAATTTAACAAATGACCAAGATAGTCCCGATAGTTGCACATAAAATTTTCCTCAAAGAAAGCTTATAAATGAAATCAAAGAATTCTTCAAAGTACGCAATTGCAACTCGAATCCAAATTCTCGAATAATTATCTAAGCTAGACTCAAGGTGTGTGTGTGTAAATGTTCATTCACAGCTTTGATCTTAAGTAAGCTAACTCAATGATTTCGTTTAAAAATTAGAATCGATGGGTCAAACCAACCTAGATATCTCAATTATGCTTTGTAATTGCCTTATTTTGTGTTCGGTATGGTATGATTTTTCTTTTATTTTCTTGTCTCTTTTTCTTTTCTCATTTTTGCACTCATTTTTTTTTCAACTCACCTACCCTTTAAGGTAGCATTTCTCCTCATGGTGGTCCTAATACTCGCCCATGGGTAGCTTCACGCTTATCGGTTATAGGTGGTTTATTTTCTTTCTTTAGAGACATTTTTCTTTTAGCTATACCATACTTCATAACACTAGCAAATCAAGATAGATATCTAAGCAAACGGTCATTCATCGACATGCAATTTCGTCAACTAGTCACATTGTCAACTACTTAAGTTTTACTGCTAAGAACCTATTTTTAAGTGCTTACGAGTCTAACATAGATCAATTATTCAAGGCATCAGATAAAAGTAAATTAGGCACTTATCGTTCTAAAATTTCACTCATAAACAACAATATTATCACAAGATTTATGCTTTACTATCAAAGACTAAAACAATTTTTTTTTTTAAAATTAAACAAATAAATAGCAAGTAAACAACATGCACACACCCCCAAACTTAAAATTTGCATTGTCCTCAATGTAAGATAAATATCAAGAGCAAAAGTGAGGAACAACACTACCGTGCATGGAGTTGATCAGACTCTTGCTGGTTGAATTTGGTTGCGCGGGCGTTGTGTGTCTCGTGCTACCTGCATAAATAACATGCAAATAAATAAATAGCACACAATAAAATAAAATAAATAAAATAAAAAGTAAAGAAAATAAAAAGAAATGCAAGGGTTGCCTCCCCGCTAGCGCTAAGTTTAACGTCTTCAGCCAGACGCAACCACCCAAATGGTATGGTGGCTTAAAAGTAGTGAACCGGGTAATCTCATCTGTTTCTCTTCTTTGGTATCCACCGGTTCTTATGACATGAAAAGACAGCTTGGCAGGCTGTGGTGATTTATCCATAGATGGTCCCCCAGGATATGTAGATTTTCTCTCAATTGGAAATTCTGGACTACACATTCGGCGAGTCGTGAGGGACGATACTTGAGCTATCAGTGCACCAACAGGATCTGCCATTACTTCTTTTCAAACTCACCTCGTACGAAAAATATAAAAGAATAAAATAAAATAAATAAAATAAGAAATAAGAAATAAGAAATAAAAATAAAAATAAAACTTAAGACAAAAATAAAGAAAAATAGAGAAAATAAAAATAAAAATAAAAATAAAATCTAAATTAAAGCTAAGATTACTTGGTAGTAGTATTAATGTGAATTAAACAAACAATCCCCGGCAACGGCGCCAAAAACTTGGTGTGATAATTTTATATCGTACCGCAAGTGTACGGTGTCAAGTTTTAGTATAAATATGAGTTAAGAGTGTCGAACCCACAGGGATTGTGTTAACTCGCACTAAGTACTACAATTGATAATCCTAACTTTTTTTAGACGATAAATAATAAAGATTTTTAATAAATAAATAAAATATAAAAATAATAAAATAGGAGGAACTAATATGATAGAGATTCTGGATCCTGATTTCACCTAGCTGTCACCTATGTATTTGTTGGCCAATTAATCTTTGTTCAGTTATATTATTTATAAGTCAAGATCCTAAAATATTCACTCCCTCTCTCGAGTGCCGAGTGAAAATATTATCAACTATAGACTTCGATATCTATATAAAAATCCAATAATTAACAACTCATTACGATTTGTGATTCTATGTTAACGACTTCAAAGGACTACAGATTCTCTCGAACTCTATAAAATCCTAGGTCATATTCTCTAAATCTATTCAAAATCCCCTCTCTCGAGTGATAGATTCTAAACATTCATCATCTCAAATTGTGGCCAGCAATCAAGAAGCATTAAACTCAAAAGAATATAAATAAATCAATAAAACTTCATAACAAAATTGATAAACAAAATACAAGGTTTGAGCATAGATTACAATCGTTCTCCAAAATTAAGGAGTAAATTCATGACAAAAGATACAACAATAAATAATCAAGCCACGGATCTAATGGAAATCATTAGAGTTTTAAGAAAGAAATGAAGATAAAAAACCCGAATTGAATCTCTTCCTCTCCGGATATTACAGCCTTTGTCTCCTCTCTTGTCGCTCTTCAATCCTCTCCTTGGATCTCTAAAAATATGTGTTTCGTGTTTTGCGCAGTGTATTAGCCTCCTTTTGAGTGTTGGATGGAATGTTATATTTATAGTTGAGTCTGGGAGTCTTTGGGTGGCATTAGGATTATTAAAACCCCTAAAAAGTGAATCCTGGAGCGTGTAGGTTTTCTTCCGGATCATTGCAGCTTTTGTAAGTGGGCGCCGCGGCGCTTAACACTCGGAAATTTGTATGAGGAGTGTGATTTGAGGAGGCGCCAGGATTTTTCATTGGCGCCTCGGCGCCCATGTTGCTTAATGAATGGGCGCCTCGACGCCCATTGCTTGTGATGAATGGCGCCGTGGCGCCATTCTCCCTGGAACTTGTATGGGATTTTGGCACCTCGGCGCCATTCTTCCCTGCTCGTCCTGTGTCTTCCCTGAAGTTTCCAAAACACGTGCAATTATTCCCCGATCCATATATTAATGCTCCTATAAATAAAACATAAAATAAATTATAAATCATATTAAATATCTCGAATTATAACAAAATAATAAGCTGAGAATGCCATAATAAGTGGGTATAAACCACACTTATCACATACAAGTTAATAAACACATTATACTCATACATGTGGGGAATACAGATGAACGACACCTACACAATCTTGCATAATGCATAGAAACAATCAGGTTTATCATACGAAGGAATAGCTACTAGGGACAATTAGGTATGAAATCTGATAAAAATAACTCAGTTTAGTGGGTGCGCGTTCGCGTAGCGTTTGAAAATGCGTTCGAACGGTAAACAGAAGGTTCGCGTTCGTATAGCGTTCGAGAACGCGTTCGAACGGAACCAGACCTGATGCATGATAAGACTAAGAAAGTGCATGCGCGTTCGCGTAGCGTTCGAGAACGCGTTTGAACGGTAAACAAAAGGTTCGCGTTCGTATAGCGTTCGAGAACGCATTCGAACAGAACCAGACCTGATGCGTGATAAGACTAAGAAAGTGCGTGCGCGTTCGTGTAGCATTCGAGAACGCGTTCGAACGGTAAACAGAAGGTTCGCGTTCGTGTAGCGTTCGAGAACGCGTTCGAACTGAACCAGGCCTGGTGCATGCAACACAAAGAATAAAGACAATAATGTCAAGCTCAGTATGTCCGATTGAACGTATCTTGCATTCAACCGAACACACATCAACCAGCGTGGTAAAGCATCGTGGTAAAGGGCTTTAACCCCTCCCCATAGGGGGTCTTTCATTGCACTTACTAAGCCTATGCGCTCGATTGAATCATGCATACAAAGAATAAAGAAACAATAATACCAAACTTAGTATGCCCGAATGAACGTATCTTGCATTCAACCGAACACACATCAACCGGCGCGGCAAAGCATCGTGGTAAATGGTTTTAACCCCTCCAAATAGGGGACCTTTCATCGCACTTACTAAGCCCATGCGCTCGATTGAATCATGCATACAAAGAATAAAGAAACAATAATACCAAACTTAGTATGCCCGATTGACCGTATCTTGCATTCAACCGAACACACATCAACCGGCGCGGCAAAGCATCGTGGTAAAGGATTTTAACCCCTTCAAATAGGGGACATTTCATCGCACTTACTAAGCCCATGCGCTCGATTGAATCATGCATAAATAAGCAACATGCAGAATTCAAGTGACGAAAAATAAATAAATCAAAGCAACACAACACAAAAGAGTGTGCCGTTTACTCAAGCGGTACGTGGAGTTGTATCCCGAGTACAGATCATACTACCGTCCACTCGGAATCGGCTATGAAATTTATGTCCGGGTTTCCATCCGATATACCGCGAGAGTTGACACATCTCTCATTTTATTCCAAAGCCACAACATACAACATCTCATGATTCATGCATATTTATCTACTCAAGGGCCACAACATGCATTTCAACATAACAATCATGCAAGCAATACTCAATAAATAATACAAATAAAACAGAAAACGAGTGTGGAAAATACCCTCAGGTCTAACCTTTTTGCCAACTTTCAGGCTTGCGTTTCACGGACGTCGGAAGGGTAAGGCTCCTCAACTTCTCCGGTTCACTGGTTTAGCATCCTAGCTCACTGTTTTGCTTGCTGTTCGGTCTCCGTTTTGCTGCTGTTCGGCCTCTGTTTTGCTGCTCACTGTTCAGGTCACTTGTTTTGACGTTTCAACGGACTGTTCCGAGTGTTTTTTGTGGGTTTTTAGTGTAGTCTTGTGTGATTATTTTAAGGATTATGAATGCAGTTTTTATGATACTGTTTTGAGGATTTTAAGGACTGTTTTAAGAGGATTTGGCTGCTGTTTTGGGGGTGTATTTTCGGTGATGTGTGGGGAGTTTATGGAGGTGGTTTTCAGTGGTGGTTAGGGGCTGTATTGGTGGTTGTAATGGCTGTTAAAATTCGGCAATGGAGGGGATGAAGGATAGTGGTATTCTCGGCCAAAGAAGAAGAGATGAAGAGAAGAGTTTTGTTTGTGCTTCTTGCTATTACCGTGAGTGGCTAGGGTTCTTGGTGTTATGATTTTCGTGTAAGTCTTGTGTATGAGCTAGGGGAGTGCATGTCTTGGTTATGGGTTGTTTATATAGAGAATGGCTAGGGTTTCACCTTGTCTCACAAGGAATGGATTTGATTTTGTGTTGAGCAAGGAAAGTCAAAGATTGAGGGGGGACAAATTTGGTTTAGATTAGGAATACAAAATATTTAATTTGTTATGATTGATTTTAATTAGGCATGATATTTGTTAAGTTTGGTATGTGATTTGTTTAATTAGGAAGTTAATATATTTGATTTGTCTTAATTAGGTATGATTATATTATGTTTTATTTAATTGGTAAATGGTTTAAATATTTTATTTAATTCAAATACATTATTAATATTTACCTTAATATTTAATTTAATATTTAATTTAATTTCCCATGTGTTTTAAATGTGTTTTATTAATTGGGATGTGTTTTATGGGATTTGGAGGGCTAATTGGGCTGGGGTGCGAGGCTAGCAGCAAAACCAGAAATACCGACGCCATTCGAACGCCCATTCGAATGCTACACGAACGTCCGCAATCTGCCTGACGTTCGAACGAAGTAACGAACGCAGCAATAACGAAGACAGTGAACTTGCGAAATGAATCTGATGACGTACTTATTCTGAATTTCCCCTTCCGACCTCCGTTTCCCGCAATATCCTTAGCTAAAAAGGTAGTGCCTCCAACTGAGACTCATCATCGGGTTTCACATGCGAAAATGCAATGCCTACACTCGCTTAACTCGAGAAGGTTCCTATTGACGTTGGTGTACCATCTATTAGGAAACCTTCAGTGAGTCGTTCAGTGTCTTATCAAATAAACACCTACATGTCTATATGAGTCTCCCGAGACTCGTGGTTCACTGGGATAAACCATAGGACCAAGTCACGATATACGACATGTACTGGTCTCAGTGGATTTTATTAACCGACCCGTGTTAGCAAATCTTGACCATGAATTTTATTTAAGGATATACAACTAATAGCGCGCTTCCCAATGTCAATTACAAACTACGTTGTAACTGTGTACTATACTGTAAATCCTAGGGTCTTTGTCTAATATACGCATATCACTAAACCAGATTTAGTTTCGGTCTAATCGGAATCAGATATCTAATCGTAATTAGACCGAATATGTGTATAAAAGACAAGGGTGCTACTATTAAAATGGTAATATTATGGAAAATTGAATCGCTCGTATTTATGAATCAGACATAAATACTATCCGGATTGGCACTCGGAGCACCAACCCTAATAATTTCTCCCACTTGCTCTAGTGCCAATCCATGGTATCCTATACACATCTTAATGTGTATCGCATACTCATGGCTCTCAAGAGCTCACCTTGCACTCAAAAGGTAGGCAACAACAAGTAAGCCTGCTTTACAAATCAAGTCTGTCCAGCAAACCCACACAATATGTTGGTGGTATCTTTACCATATCAAAATAATCTGTAACAATTACGATTAAAATGATATCGATAATCACACACAATATGTTGGTTTCTATTAAGGTCCCAAGATCATAAACAATAAGCATGAAATTTGTGCGAATACAAATCGAAGAAGTTGCGGAATACTCACATCGATCGGTTGAGCGACGCGGTGACGAACAAAGTCGAAATTCTGCTCATTTGGACTGTCACGGCAGTTCACTGCCACTGCCCTCCAAATTCGGCCATGGGTGTTCCTTCGTCAAGCTCCAAGCTTCATCGAATGATTCCCGGCTCATGGGTAGACTTCCCTATCACCTTCGCATGTCTCATAAGTGTGCTAGCACTTGTGATTTTGCCACAAAATCCCACTCTTGTGCTTCCCATTGCTCTCGATTTTGAGCAAAACCAGTGAGCATTTTTAGCCCATTGGGCGTGTGGAGAGAAATGAGAAGAAGTGAGAGAGAGATCAATTTGGTTGATGGCTAAAGTGTATCTAATACACTAATTTGAATTTCAAATTCATTTAATGTGTATTTGGCTTTAAAAAAGTCAAACATTAAAAGCCACACCAACCTCTATCAATCAATCAATCCATCAATCAATCAAATCAAGTGACAAGTTGTCACATCACTCAAAGTGACTAATGATTTGACGCTTGATGCGACTAATGATTTGACGCTTGATTTGACTTGCGTTCCGTACTCGAATTCGAAATACGAATGCGCTCAAAAATAATCTCGGGCTCGGGTTCGTTAATTCTAAATTAACGAATTTTCCGTTGCGACACAATTAAATGATTACGCCTAGCGAAGTCACTATTCACGTCGCTATCGAATTAATTCTAAATTAATTCGTTCGCCCGAATTAAAATCTAATTTTAATTCCGCGTCGAAATCCAATTTCGTTTAATATATCAAATATATTAATTTCTCGATTAATTCCAAATTAATCGTTATATCTCTTTAATTGATATTTTATCCCAGATAAAATATCTCCGCAATTAATCCCAGATTAACTTTCTCTCTCTTCTAATTAATCTCAGATTAATTTAGAGTGCGAGTGATACGTCATCGGTGAATCTTCGGGAAGCGACCCATGAGATCCCCGGATATGTTGGCAGTAAATTTGGTCGTCGGACTATCCGAACACGTAAGTACCAAGTACAACGTTTATACCGATTTACAAGACAAGGTTGGCCTCTAGCAAAGCGCCATGTGTACCCAATTCTCCGGAAATATCCTTACAGGAATAAAGGATCTATATCAGGCGTAGTATACGTAGTATAGCATATTTCTGTCCAGTATCGGATGATCACGTGCTAGGCGTGGGGCTGGAATTGTGGCTGCCCCGTACGAAGCACATGTCGGATGTCTGGTAACTAGTCTCTATAATCGGATAACCATGACCTTGTCATTTTATCCCGATGACTGCAGTACTTCAGAGTACTGTACCGTATCCTACGTGACCATCATCTCCATATGACTGGAGTGCACTTCCGTCTTGACATCACACCCAACACACTACGATTCTCAATATACCCAGTATTGGTGTACACAGAACCTGTTAAAGTCCTGGACGACCGCAACCAAAGTATATTGATTGTCGCAAGTATTAGCGGTGCAAGTCTCAGGTTAAGACCAAATACACATACCCTGATTTCGGACTTCCATAGACACATAGTCATACTACCAATGGAATTCCGAGGGGGTCTATCCAGAGCGAAGCTGTTTCCCTTACCATCGGTAAAACACAACCTCCTATTACACTTGCATGAGTATCATATACCCAAATATATGAGAACTATGACGTTATGCCCTCACAACGCGCACAAGTGTAATACTAGTCTTTTACGTATTCATCGATGTCCAATCTCGATAATACTTTGACGATGGATATTTAATGATTTATCCTTCGTGGATTGATACTGTCTCAATCATTCTCAATCCAGGAACAAATCACAAGGACCTCCTATCATTTATATATCTTGGTGATCAAATCATAAATGATAAGAGTGCAATCTCATTTGTCAAATAGTTAATTTGTACAACAACACCATGATCTGTACAAATAGTGACGCTATGGGTCATAATTGTCCAACAATCTCCCACTTGGCCTATAGCCAGTCACTTGAGTGTCTTCACCCGAACTATGTACGGTTGGCTCAAATTTGCTGAGGAAAGCTTTCGTCAGCGGATTTGCATGATTATCATCTGATTCGATTTATTCGATCATCACATCGCCACGATGTATGATCCGAATGAATCAGATGAATAGTCGAAGTATTTATCTGGATCGTTGATGAGATCATTAATTTTTTAGCTTGTGCTAACGCCTAGCTCAGCTGCTAACAGAATTATATCTAATCTAATTAGATTTTGTATCGACCTAGAAGGCTTCTATTGCCGCCTCAGCTGCAGCAATAACCCGCATTTGTTGTTTATACGGTAACAGTATCTTGCTTGGAAGATTTCCAGCTCACTGTTCCGTTATCCAAACTGTATAGTACCGTTTGCGACTTATAGTCATTTTATCGGTTTAGGAAACTTGCTACAGTGATCCCAATCACTTCAAGTTCTCCTTCTCCATAGACTAAGACAACATCCTTAGTTCTCTAAGATACTAACGGATGTTCTTAACATCAATCCAGTGACTATCACTTGGATTGGTCTGTTTGTGAATCATATGCTCAAAGCGTATGAGACACCAGGTCGCGTACATTTTTCAATGTACGATTTCACGGAGAGTTTTCATGAAAGCCAAGCTTTCACCGATTGTTATTTTGGGAATGTCATTTCCAAGAAATGACATATTATCATTATTTATAGGACTGCCACTGTCAGTGCGCTCCCACTAACCCTCTTATATACACAAGAATCATTTCATTTTGAATTAAATCATAAACTATTATGATTACATCAAAACGATAATTCCAAGAACCTAATGCTTGCTTCAATCCAAACATGGATCGAATAACCCGCAAACCTTGTTTGCTAGTTTTGGTACGACAAAACCGACATGATGTTGTAAACGTCCTCCGAAAGGTTTCCTTTTCAGGAAAGCGATTTTCCCGTTAAGCTGACATATTTCATAAATGAAACATGCAGCAGTAGCAAGCATTATCCAAATGGATTTACTGTGGCAACAGGTAAAAGGTTGAATCGTAATCAACACATTGTTGATAACGATACATTTCCGCTAAAAACCTAGCTTTATACGTTGGTATGTTGCCATCCATGTACGTCTTCCTTGAAGACTTATAAGTACCAATAGGCACAATGCCTTGCGGTACATCAACTAGTATCCAAACTTGTTGATATACATGGAATCCAATTCGGATATTATGGCACTTTGCCATAATAGGGAGTCGATACCTTATATCACTTTCTCATACGTAGTCAGTTGGTATACCTCAATAAGATAGACATCTTTATGAGGTGAGATCAGAAACCCATACCCCAGGTGTTTTCTGACTCTCTCCGACTTACGCGGTTCTTGTTTATTCGAAGATTACGTTTAGTTTCATCCTTGATGAACTATATGTGTTCCATTAGGATCGATGCCTGGAATAGTATTACTCGATTTTCATCGAGTTTTACTATCCTCCCACTTACCACTGCATATCGGTATTCCTCTTAGGAAAACCGCATGGTGAGCAACAATTACATTTTTCTCATGTGAGTTGTATACGTACAATACTTATGGTATCCCTAGGATAACGTACAACTTGGCACTTATCCAATTTGGGTTTTAGTTTGGTATCATCCAAACATATGCCTAGCATACCCAATTTATTAGGAATGAGAAAACCCGGTTTCTTTCCCGTTCATATCTAATATGAAATCTGTCAAACAGATTTTAATGGAACCTTATTCAAAATAAGTTCTGCACTATTTATGCTTATCCGTTGAAGGAAATGGTAGCTCAGAGCGACTCGTGATTAACCTTATCATGTCCAACAAAATTCGGTTACTCAGTTCGGACACACCGTCAAACTGACGTGTTCCGGGAAGAGTCCTCATTTGAAAGAATACTATAATCTTTCAAGTATATTAGAAACTTATTGCTTAAGTATTTTCCATTACGGTCTTACCGTGACGGTTTAATACTATAGCCGATCTGTTTGTCTATTTCGTGTCGAAACTGTAAAAGTTTCTGATTTGTGTTCTTCAAAAGAAACACATAACCATAACGCGATGCCACATCCGTAAAGGTCACGAAATATTCATATCCACATCTAGCCTAGCTAGACATGGGCCCACTTACTTCACTATGAACTAGGGCTAATAGATCAGTGGCATTTACACTTTTACCAAGTAAATAGTGTGTTTTAGGCACTTTGCCCAATAAACTAGATTTGTAGACTTTATTTGAATAGAATCAAATCAGTCCGAGTACCCACTCTTCAAAAGTGTGGATATACGATTCTTATTTAATAGCGTCCCAGACAACAATGCCACAAAAGTTTCATCTGATCAAATCAGTTTGAGCTATTTGTTTGTCATATTATATTTATGAGATTTATTTATATTCAAAATATAAATGATGTTATTCACATCTAATGTGTTTATCTCAATATCATCTTTATATAATAAAACACTTCAGTGTTCTAGAATATAAAGGTTCACCCGCAGCGGGTCAAACACTGATATAGAGATAATGTATCTAGTCAAACTAGTTACATTATAACAGTTTCCTAATTTAAGTACACACCCAAGGGTAGTACCTAAAGTTAGGTATCTACGGTTAAAACAGCGACTTTCGTCCCGTTTCCAATTCGCAGATTTATCTCAATTGAAGTCAGTATCCTGCTTAAAAGCAGATTCTGCACATCAATGCATATTTATATACCACACTAAGTATTTAAAATCCAATTTCAATACTAGTAGTGAACATAATTATGACAAACATATTTGAAGTCAGAGCCTTGCTCGTCTTCAATTCCTTCATGTCTGCTTTGTCCAAATGGCAGTCACACTTCCGCGATCCCGTTTGCTATATTTAGGCAGACATTTTGGGATATGTCCTCTTTCTTCCCAGAAGACTATAATGATTTTGCTTTTGCCTGTTTCAACACTCCAGAAGCCTATGGCCAAGCCTTGGCCTTCTAGAATATCGAAGTAAGGTGCGCCTTGCGCTACTTGCCTAATTGTAAACTTTGACTTTGTCTCCTTGAGAATAGTCATTAACTCTCCAAGAATTAAATATTGCAATTTAGTACTTCTAAAATCTAAGTATAGATTTATGAAGATCCTTCAATTTCTTTATCATACTTTAAAGATCTAATCCTAAGTTCTGATTCAGAAATTAAGGAGTCTACTGCGACAAGCTTAATGGATTAAGCACTTAAGTTATCATCACATAAATCTTCCAAAGATTATGCTCTACTATTTGCTTAACTCCGGGCTTAGACATAATATGTTATTTTATCAAATAAAGTAACTTATTATTTTCCAGGACCATCATGAAATTATTCCCAATTTTGAAAATTAAACCATTTAAATACATTTTCCCTATGATTATGTTTTAAATGTCAATCTTTCAATTTTATGTTGATTTTAATAGTCCAACTATTTAATCAAAGATTTAGGTACTATTTATTATAATGATTATAATAGTCCAACTATTTAATCAGCTATAAATAATTAAATCAAATATATTGATTACTATAATCCAATTATATAACCAACTATAAATGAAATGTTTGAATATAGTCCAACTATTAATTAAAACAACATTTAAATATTAGTCCAACTAACATTTAATATATTTGACGAATGATATTTGTTTGAGCGCGTATGGCAAGTAATTAACGAATATTGCAATTTCAATTCTTGCCTCCCACTATTTTTCGGCGAGCATCTAACCCTCTATTGAGTACTCTGGAAACCATGTTTCCTAGTGGGCTAGGATCCCGTTAAATATCACACAATCTTGACTTTGGCCAACAAATTGTATGATAATTAACTAGGTAGATCTCTAAGATCGATTGGATCCAATCCAATCCTAGATCTGGTAGGGGGACATCCAAGTCTGAAACATATATCTTATTATATGTCATACATCCAATGTATTACCTAACCTTTTTCCTCTGAATCAACTAAGCCTTGGCTTTGGCACAACAAACTTAGTGATCCCAGTTAAGCGCGACTCATTGACCATGGAAAACTTCGTAATCAATGTCGATGGACAAGAAGTGGTATTGACTTTGGCCAACAAACCACAACTTGGACAAGACACCGATATGGAACAAAGCTCTCGTGATTCAAACACATCCTCGACGGACAAAGGCCTTGACTTTGGCCAACAAGCCAAGCCAGTCTCGGATCTTGAGTGAGAATCACTCAATGGAAGGAAAGACGCTTAATATTTTGCGAGGGTTTTTCGAGTGCAAATTGGCAACCAATTTATTATCTTTGTTAAGGTCTCATCATCATACACCCTTAAACATGCATTCTAAACACATAATAAAGCGTGTATAATAAATAATAATGATATGCGGATGGATACTTTACACATTGATCCTAGATCAAATCTCTCCCTTTCTCTCTCCCGCTAGCACATGTATTACTTCTACCCGTTACACTACACTTCTAAAGAAACCTCATTTACATTGAGGGGAATAGGTGAGAAGAGAATACAAAGAATAAGGAGGTGATAAGGCTGGACACGCAGGTCCAATTAATAAATCAAATTTATTACAACAATTTCTAAAATTGTCTCACTCATCTAATATCCATCCGATATACATTATTGATGCATCGCAACCATGTATTCACACAAGCATGTTATCAATCAATCTAATCAAATTAATTAATCTGATAATTAGTGATCATCCAATGTTCAAACAACGATTTGATTTTGCTCGAGTCAAACTTGTTTTGCGAATAAGTACTCAAAGTACGAATTCTCGAATTAAATTAAACTACATCATTAAATCCAATTTAATATGCATTCAATTCTAATTCGCTATTTAATTCCAAATTAAATACTACACTTTATTAATGAACTTTTTACGACTTAAATTCCAAATTTAATCGCTACGGGTCTCAAAGCCTGATTAACGTCCAATGTCAATTCAATTAAAGTCCAATGGGCTTTTAATTAATTTCTTAAGGCGTGGACTTTTGGTCAACTCGGGTCAAACCAATAACCAAAGTCCAATCTGGGAGTTACTCCATAAGCATAGAAATCAATTTTGGCACATTAGGCCCAATTAAACTTTAAAGGTCCATTAAGTCGTATTTGGGCTTTATGGAGGCGGTTTTGGGCCCAATTGGATCCAATCCATTTGGCCTAAACCTAACTTGGTACAACCAAGCCCAATAACAACATTTCAAGCCCAAATCCAATTTTAAGGCCCAATTAATTAAATACAAAAAAAAATCCAATTTCACATTTAATTAACCTAAAGTGTATATCATGATTAATCACCCAAATTAACATTTCTAAAATATCAATTTATACAATTAATCATGCTCATTTACATTAAATCATGTCCAACATTATTTAACAAAAAATCAAACCCAATACATGCTCAATTGCTTTCGGCTAATGATGGGATTTTGTGTCCGATTCAGTTTCATTCCAATTAAATCCTCAATCGACATTAAATAACATTCCTGAATGATTCTAACTCATCCAATGAATCAAAAAATCAAAATTCACCAAGAACACACTTAGGGCACCATTCGGCCAACATAACAATTTGGGGAAAAAAATGAACCAATCACAATTTCAACAAATTGATCCAATCAATCATCAATTAAACATACTTTAAGCATTCTAAATCATCCAATTTCATTAATCATGCTCGAACACTTTTTTACCTAAATTTTAACCCTAAGTTAATTTCATGCTCAAACCTTGCTCTAGATGCCATTGTTGGTTTCTATTAAGGTCCCAAGATAATAAACAATAAGCATGAAATATGTACGAATAAAAATCGAAGAAGTTGCGGAATACTCACATCGATCGGTTGAGTGACGCGGCGACGAACAAAGTCGAAATTCTGCTCCTTTGGACTGTCACGGCAGTTCACTGCCACTGCCCTCCAAATTCGGCCATGGGTGCTCCTTCGTCAAGCTCCGAGCTTCGTCGAACGATTCCCGGCTCTTGGGTAGACTTCCCTATCACCTTCGCATGTCTCGTAAGTGTGCTAGCACTTGTGATTTTGCCACAAAATCCCACTCTTGTGCTTCCCATTGCTCTCGGTTTTGAGCAAAACCAGTGAGCATTTTTAGCCCCCTGGGCGTGTGGAGAGAAATGAGAAGAAGTGAGAGAGAGATCAATTTGGTTGATGGCTAAAGTGTATCTAATACACTAATTTGAATTTCAAATTCATTTCATGTGTATTTGGCTTTAAAAAAGTCAAACATTAAAAGCCACACCAACCTTCATCTATCAATCAATCCATCAATCAATCAGATCAAGTGACAAGTTGTCACATCACTCAAAGTGACTAATGATTTGACGCTTGATGCGAATAATGATTTGATGCTTGATTTGACTTGCGTGCCGTACTCGAATTCAAAATGCGAATGCGCTCACAAATAATCTCAGGCTCGGGTTCGTTAATTATAAATTAACGAATTTTCCATTGCGACGCAATTAAATGATTACGCCTAGCGAAGTCACTATTCACGTCGCTAACGAATTAATTCTAAATTAATTCGTTCGCCCGAATTAACATCTAATTTTAATTCCGCATCGAAATCCAATTTCGTTTAATATATCAAATATATTAATTTCTCGATTAATTCCAAATTAATCGTTATATCTCTTTAATTGATATTTTATCCCAGATAAAATATCTCCGCAATTAATCCCAGATTAACTTTCTCTCTCTTCTAATTAATCTCAGATTAATTTAGAGTGCGAGTCATACGTCATCGGTGAATCTTCGGGAAGCGACCCATGAGATCCCGGGATATGTTGGCGGTAAATTCGGTCGTCGGACTATCCGAACACGTAAGTATCAAGTACAATGTTTATACCGATTTACAAGGCAAGGTTGGCCTCTTGCAAAGCGCCATGCCAACCCAATTCTCCGGAAATATCCTTACAGGAATAAAGGATCTATATCAGGCGTAGTATACGTAGTATAGCGTATTTCTGTCCAGTATCGTATGATCACGTGCTAGGCCTGGGGCTGGAATTGTGTCTGCCCCGTACGAAGCACATGTCGGATGTCTGGTAACTAGTCTCTATAATCGGATAAACATGACCTTGTCATTTTATCCCGATGACTGCAGTACTTAAGAGTACTAGTACCGTATCCTACGTGACCATCATCTCCATATGACTGGAGTGCACTTCCGTCTTAACATCACACCCAACACACTACGATTCTCAATATACCCAGCATTGGCGTACACAGAATCTGTTAAAGCCCTGGACGACCGCAACCAAAGTATATTGATTGTCGCAAGTATTAGCAGTGCAAGTCTCAGGTTAAGACCAAATACACCTACCCTGATTTCGGACTTCCATAGACACATAGTCATACTACCAATGGAATTCCGAGGGGGTCTATCCAGAGCGAAGTTGTTTCCCGTACCATCGGTAAAACACAACCTCCTATTACACTTGCATGAGTATCCTTTACCCAAATATATGAGAACTATGCCGTTATGCCCTCACAACGCGCACCAGTGTAATACTAGTCTTTTACGTATTCATCGATGTCCAATCTCGATAATAATTTGACTAGGGATATTTAATGATTTATCCTTCGTGGATTGATACTGTCTCATATCATTCTCAATCCATGAACAAATCACAAGGACCTCCTATCATTTATATATCTGGTGATCTAATCACAAATGATAAGAGTGCAATCTCCTTTGTCACATAGTTAATTTGTACAACAACACCATGATCTATACAAATAGTGACGCTATGGGTCATAATTGTCCAACACAATACAATATTCAATACGCCATCTGTAGGGGTTTTTTAGGGGCTGAATCCGGTAACGCAGCGGAAGCGGTGGAAAATCGTATTTTCCGATTTCAAAACTTTTTCTCGGATTAATTAAATAAACATATTTATTTAATATTCCAATAATCAAATTATGAAATAAAATTCAATAAATCATATTTAAGTGAATTTACCAAATTACCCTTACTTGGTATTTTTGTCCATTTTAGTCCGAAATTGATCAAATCAATTTTGAATGATTCTAAATCATTTCCAAGATGAAATTAGCATGTTCAAAACATCAAAACACCAAAAGCAACAAAATCCCCAAATTTTATCCATTTGGCCGAGAGCCTCACAAGGGAGCCATTTGGTGCACTTTGTCATTTCATGCTTCAAAACACATCAAGATTTAATCCAATGAACATGAAACTTTATATGCATCATATACACACACAAATACACAACATATATGAAAAACCCCAAATTTGGAATTGGTCATGAACCCTAATTTTTCAATTTCCACAAATTGGACAAATTAGACAAATACATTAAATCAATTACTTCACTCATCATTATCACATCCAATCCAAGTCTCAACACAATGAAACAACTCAAGATCAAATCTAGGTCATCTAAGAGTGGGTCAACAACTCTAGATTAGCAACATGGTTTCAAAAACCTTAAAAGAAAGCTTATTACTACAATAGTCATACACTCCCTTCATAACACATGCTTTACACCTCCATCAAAACTTCCATCAACAAAAACCACAAGGAACGAAGAAATAAATAACCTAAGAATATCATATATTAAAGCCTAGAACCTAAGGAACAATTTCCTTACTAATAGCAAGTTCAAGAAACTTACTAAAAATCCAAGATTTTTGATTTTTGTCTTTCTTTTCTCAAGTTTCCTTTGGCTTCTTCAATGGAGTTTCTTTTAGTAAAGTGTATTAGGTTATCAAATGAAAAAGAAAGAAAACAATATATACTTGTTCCAATTATGCCTTGGCCGAATTTCATAAACAAGTATATGGAATTTTTAATTTCAATTTCATTTAACTTAAATTTAGTCAACTTGGTTAAATATCTAAAAACAACTTTATTAGATATTTTAATTAAGTCAACAAAGGCAACTAATATCATTTACATCAAATATCCTAATGTAAGATATTTATATTTTAATTAATTTAATCATTTAACAATTAAATAATCAATTAATTAATCAAATACAAATATATTAAATATATGTATAATATTTACATTAAATATTAAAAACATATATTCATTTAGGATATAAGTCAAATAACTTTTTGACTATTAATTAATGTGTATTTAAATTAATCAAGTATTAAATGTAAATACACAATAATTAGGCAAATGACTATCTAGTCCCTTAGCACGTATCTTGCGTTTAACCTTTAAACGACTCTATAAATAATCAATATTATTTATTAATGTTGCTCTAGTGCTCTACGAGTATGTTTCATTATGAGACTCTCTAGATTCAGGTATATCCGTCACGAAATCAAATTTCGTGTCCATAATCTATCCACCCGTAGATTATGACGATCACGGATAATCTCGCTGAACCATAAAGGTCGAGGTCATGGCAAATGTATAATTCCTCCGTCACAGGTATCCGGATAAATCCCAGAGATAGATGTAAACGTCAAATCTCAACGGGATTATCCAGTCGACTATTCCATTAGCAATCTCTAAAAGAATGTTTAGAACTAGCTTCTAAACTTTACCACAGGCCCATGGTTTTATCTGATTGCTAATTATATGGACTACCTATGCTCTGATACACAGAACTGACGGATCCTTTCTTGATACACATAGGACACCCCGAGGATTTGTCTACACCCAACGAACAGGCGGATGTCTGATCTAAATAGATCGGTGACGTGACTGCCATCTAAGTGTAGAAGATGTCTCATGTGCCACACAATGGCATCTCAAGTCTAAGAATCACAAGTGCTACTCAACCCGAGAAGATTCTTATTGACGCTGGTGTACCATCCATTAAGAATCTTCGGTGAGTCGTTCAGTGTTTATCCGCTATAAACACCTACACGTCTATACTAGTCTCCAAGACTAATGGTTCATTGAGAAACCATTGGAATCATATATTCCAGTATACGACATATACTGGTCTCAACGGGTTTACTATACTGACCAAGTAGTGTAAACCTTGACCATGAACACTGTCTGAGAATGACAACGTCATGATACTACTCAATGTCAGTTGCGACGCTTTTGCAACTGTACCATGACTAATCATTCTAAGGTCATTACGTCTTTACCATTCAATAAGATAGATTATATTATAGAAACTGCATATATTATTCATAATAATAATGTTTTACAGAAGTATTAAAAGAAATACAACCGGGAATTGGCGCTCTGAGCACCAACCCCAACAAAATCTCCCACTTGCTCTAGTGCCAATATCGATTGTATCTAATACCCATCGACTCCACGTGTTTATCAAACATCTTCGGAGGTATGGCCTTCGTCAGCGGGTCTGCTACATTATCTTCACTCGGTACCTTGCACACGACAGTATCCCCGCGTGACACGATATCTCGAATGATGTGGTACTTGCGTTCCATATGCTTCGACTTCTGATGCGCCCTCGGTTCCTTTGCTTGCGCAATGGCTCCCGTTTTATCACAGTATAATGGAATCACATTCTCGATACTTGGGACAACTCCCAATTCTGTGATAAATTTCTTTATCCACACAGCCTCTTTTGCAGCTTCAAAAGCTGCAATATATTCCGCCTCAGTGGTGGAATCAGCTGTTGATACCTGTTTGGAACTCTTCCAACAAACTGCACCTCCATTAAGGGTAAAGACAAATCCAGATGTAGACTTTCTATCATCGGGATCCGATTGGAAATCGGAGTCTGTATACCCATTAACCTGCAGTTCGTTTCCTCCATAAATTATTAACTTATCCTTGGTACCTTTAAGATACTTTAGGATATGTTTAATGGCCATCCAATGCTCATTACCTGGATTGGATTGATATCGACTAGTTACGCTAACAGCGAAACTAACATCAGACTTCGTACATAACATGGCATACATTATGCTACCCAAAAACGAAGCATAAGGTTGGTTAGACATTCTAACCTTCTCATCTTCTGTTTGTGGACACATTTTCTTAGAAAGATGAATCCCATGTCTGAACAGTATGTTTGCTGTCTTACAGTTACCAAAACTATACCGTTCCAAGATCTTATCTATGTACGTTGATTGTGATAACCCAATCAACCTCATTTGTCTATCTCTATAGAGTTTTATCCCTAAAACATAGGAAGCTTCTCCTAGGTCCTTCATGGAGAAATTCTTACAGAGGTATGCTTTGACGCTTTGTAACATACCTAAATCATTCCCAATGATTAGGATGTCATCAACATATAAGACTAAAAATACGACCATGCTCCCACTGGCCTTCTGATACACACAGGATTCTTCCGAATTCTTGAGAAAACCAGACGATCTAATAATCTTGTCGAATCGAAGATTCCAACTTCGTGAAGCTTGTTTAAGTCCATAAATGGACTTCTTAAACTTACATACCATACCCGAGGTTTCGCTGGACGCAAAACCTTCCGGCTGTTCCATATAGATTTCTTCATCAAGAAATCCATTTAGAAAAGCCGTTTTTACATCCATTTGCCAAATCTCGTAGTCATGATACGCAGCTATAGAAAGCAAAATTCGGATAGACTTAAGCATTGCTACTGGTGAAAAAGTTTCATCTCGTAGTCGACGCCAGGTCGCTGCGTGTAACCTTTTGCTACCAGTCGGGCCTTGTAAGTCTCAACCTTACCATCAGGCCCGCGCTTCCTCTTGTAAACCCATTTACAGCCGATAGGAACAATTCCTTTGGGAAGCGGAATCAAGTCCCAAACTTGATTTTCATGCATTGAGTCTAGCTCGCATTTCATGGCACTTTGCTATTTCACGGAGTCGATGTCTAACATCGATTCTCTAGAGGTGAAAGGATCTGTCTCTTCAACTAAGAGAACATCCAGACTCTTTTCTTGTATCAAATACAAGCGTTCAGGAGGTCTAGATACCCTTTCCGACCTACGGAGTGTGTGTGTTGAAGATCCTTCATCTACTTGAACTTCAGGTTCATCCGTTGGTTCGTTGTTTTCAGGTTGGACTTCATCAAGCTCAACATGTCTATGATTACCACCTTCTGAAAAAAATTCTACTTATAGAAATTTTGCGAAGCGAGCTACGAACACATTTCGAAGCTCGGTATCATAGAACAGATATCCCCTCGTATTCGAAGGATATCTGACAAACCTAAACTTTTGCCCTCGAGGCGAAAGCTTATCTTGCTGAGTCACCCTGACATAGGCAGGACAACCCCAAACCTTAATATAATTAAGATTTGGTCTCCTACCGAACCAAATCTGATACAGAGTCGTAGGAACAACTTTTGAAGGAATATTGTTCAAAAGATGTACGGCTGTTAAGATAGAGTAGCCCCATAAATAATAGGGCAAATCTGTGAAACTCAACATTACATTGATCGGACCATATCCAATAAAGTCCGATTTCTCCTCTCAGACACTCCATTGTGCTATGGAGTACCTGGAGGAGTATATTGAGTGAGAATCCCATTCTCCATTCATATAATCCATGAACTCGCCACTCATATATTCGCCGCCTCGATCTTATCGAAGGCATTTATATATTTACCAGTTTGTTTTTCTACTTCATTTCGAAACTCTTTGAACTTTTCAAGGTTTCCGATTTATGTCTCATCAAATAGACATAACCGTACCGTGACAATCATCGGTAAAGGTAACGAAGTATGAATAACCATTGTGAGCAGTTTGACTTAGTGGACCACATACATCAGAATATACGAGTTCCAGTAAGTTAGTGGCGCGGTGTCCAACACCAGAAAATAGGGCTTTGGTCATCTTACCCTGAATACAGGATTCACAAGTTGGATAGGATTCAATGGTAAGATCTGATATCAAACCATTCCTAACCAATTGGGTAAGGCGTTTAACGCCAATGTGACCAAGTCTCATATGCCAAAGTTCAGTATTATTAATTACAGGTAAACTACGTTTATTAACTCCAGTATTTAATATATCTTTTGAAGTTTGCAATGTATAATGACCATGCTGGTTTGGACAACAAAGGATCTGAATAATATTACTATCATATAAATATAAAGAACTGTTCTTAATATTAATACAAAAGCCTTATGTATCCAATACAAAAAGTGATATAATATTAGCTACACATCCAGGTACAAAATGACATTTATTTAACAAAAGTGTCCCATTCGGCAATGAGATCTCGCATACTCCCACTGCAACTGCATCCAAAGAGTCTCCACTCCCGAACCGCAACTGCATCTCCCCGGGCTTCAGCCTCCTACTTTCCTTCAGCACCTGCAACGAATTGCAAATGTGAATGGGACAAGCATAATCTAAAATCCAGTTGGATGTAACGGCTTTACAAGCCAAAGATAAATCAATAACTGGAAAAATAAATGTATCTGATGTAGATGCTCTATCTCTCTCCTCAGCTGGGCGATGTAATCAGGACAGTTCCTTTTCCCAATGCCCGACTTTGCCGCAGTGGTGGCATTTTCTTCAGAAGCCCTCTTGGGCTTAGCAATCTTTGCCTGCTGTTGAGGACCGAAAGCCTTATTCTTCTTCCCTTTCTTCTTCTTCTTTCCCTTGGACCATCCTTGGGAAGAAGCGGAGAGAGAAGTAGATCTAGGTGGGCGAGTCGGTACTCCCTTCTTAAGATCCTTGTCTGCCGTGAGCAACATCTTATGTAGCTCCTGGTAGGTACAGACAGTCCCGTGCATGTTGAAGTACATCACGAACTGGCGAAATGAAGCTGGTAGTGAACCAAGAATGACACTCCTACCGAGAATGTCATTCAAGATGAGATTATGTTGCCTCAATTGATCGATCAAATCGATCATCTGAAGAACATGTGGGCTAACACTTTGCCCCTCATCCAGACGCGCATGGAACAGTTCCATGGCGACTTTGTGAACAATCACTTGTTCTTGGTTCTCAAATGATTGTCTCAATCGCGTCATTATACTATAAGAATCCAGCATACTATAGTACTGTTGCTTGAGTTTCGGAGAAAGCGAACTAAGGATATATGATTTAACCCTTAAATCATCATCCTTCCAAGTTTCAAAAACTTGGCGTTCCTCCTCTGAAGCATCCGCACCCACAGCAAGGGGCAACGGACCCTCAAGAACATATCCCAGCTTTTCGGAATCGAGGACAATCCTCAAATCCAATTCCCAGTCTGCGAAGTTCTCAGCGCCTTTCAGTTTGTTCGCATCTAGCATACGCGCAAACTGATTTGTGGATTGTGCCGCCATCGCCAAACTATCATATAGATCACGAAAAACAGTTAGCAGAAAATAAGTAGTTTCATATAATATCAAAAGCACAAACTAGATCATGGATTTTTAATCTAAAAATGCCTCCCACTAAATCATGCAATACTGTAATCCGCAAACAGAATACAAAGATTTAATAATTAAATTAAATACTAATAGTGAAAGGTGGATCCCATGAATATACTTCGGCTCACAACAGAGGCACGGTCTCGCCTACGTATATTCATCAGGTAGACAACTCATTTGTCAATCATTCTCTAATGACTCATGGGTTTCCGGTCCTGGTCGTTTCTCGTTGTCGCTGCGAAGGCAGGCCCACAAGGAGACGTACCAAGGTTAAACTCGTCAATGATAAACTCAAGTTACTTACGTAATCCTGACAGCTAGGGCACGTTCAGAATTCCGCTTTTACTTGAATTTACCTAGTATCTGATATACATCCGGTATAAATAAATCTCTATCGGCTACACCCTCACAGCAGAGGCACGGTCTCGGATGTAGTCACAGAGAAGTATTCATAAACCGTATTGACAAGACGGACCACATAACATGCATCAAATACATAATTACATTAAAACCTTATTAATTAGGGATTTTCCGCTAAGTGTCATACACCCTAAATCTAACCAAATTAGATTCTAATAAGCATGCATAAAGTCAAGAAAACATGATTAAACATTGATTCAATGAAGGCTAATCATTTTAGGTGGCCTAGAATCAGACTTGCTCTGATACCATTTTGTAGGGGTTTTTTAGGGGCTGAATCCGGTAACGCAGCGGAAGCGGTGGAAAATCGTATTTTCCGATTTCAAAACTTTTTCTCGGATTAATTAAATAAACATATTTATTTAATATTCCAATAATCAAATTATGAAATAAAATTCAATAAATCATATTTAAGTGAATTTACCAAATTACCCTTACTTGGTATTTTTGTCCATTTTAGTCCGAAATTGATCAAATCAATTTTGAATGATTCTAAATCATTTCCAAGATGAACTTAGCATGTTCAAAACATCAAAACACCAAAGCAACAAAATCCCCAATTTATCCATTTGGCCGAGAGCCTCACAAGGGTGCCATTTGTGCACTTTGTCATTTCATGCTTCAAAACACATCAAGATGTAATCCAATGAACATGAAACTTTATATGCATCATATACACAACCAAATACACAACATATATGAAAATCCCCAAATTGGAATTGGTCATGAACCCTAATTTTTCAATTTCCACAAATTGGACAATTAGACCAAATACATTAAATCAATACTTCAATCATCATTCTCACATCCAATCCAAGTCTCAACACAATGAAAAAACTCAAGATCAAATCTAGGTCATCTAAGAGTGGGTCAACAACTCTAGATTAGCAACATGGTTTCCAAAACCTTAAAAGAAAGCTTATTACTACAATAGTCATACACTTCCTTCATCACACATGCTTTACACCTCCATCAAAACTTCCATCAACAAAAACCACAAGGAACAAAGAAAGAAATAACCTAAGAATATCATATATTAAAGCCTAGAACCTAAGGAACAATTTCCTTACTAATAGCAAGTTTCAAAAACTAAAAGCTTTTTGATTTTGTCTTTCTTTTCTCAAGTTTCCTTTGGCTTCTTCAATGGAGTTTATTTTAGTAAAGTGTATTAGGTTATCAAATGAAAAAGAAAGAAAACAATATATACTTGTTCCAATTATGCCTTGGCCGAATTTCATAAACAGTATATGGAATTTTTAATTTCAATTTCATTTAACTTAAATTTAGTCAACTTGGTTAAATATCTAAAAACACTTTATTAGATATTTTAATTAAGTCAACAAAGGCAACTAATATCATTACATAAAATATCCTAATGTAAGATATTTATATTTTAATTAATTTAATCATTTAACAATTAAATAATCAATTAATTAATCAAATACAAATATATTAAATATATGTATAATATTTACATTAAATATTAAAAACATATATTCATTTAGGATATAAGTCAAATAACTCATTTTGACTATTAATTAATGTGTATTTAAATTAATTAAGTATTAAATGTAAATACACAAAAATTAGGCAAATGACTATCTAGTCCCTTTAGCACGTATCTTGCGTTTAACCTTTAAACGACTTTATAAATAATCAATATTATATTAATGTTGCTCTAGTGCTCTACGAGTATGTTTCATTATTGAGACTCTCTAGATTCAGGTATATCCGTCACGAAATCAAATTTCGTGTCCATAATCTATCCACCCGTAGATTATGACGATCACGGATAATCTCGCTGAACCATACAGGTCGAGGTCATGGCAAATGTATAATTCCTCCGTCACAGGTATCCGGATAAATCCCAGAGATATAGATGTAAACGTCAAATCTCTACGGGGATTATCCAGTCGACTATCCATTAGCAATCTCTAAAAGAATGTTTAGAACTAGCTTCTAAACTTTACCACGGGCCCATGGTTTTATCTGATTGCTAATCATATGGACTACCTATGCTCTGATACACAGAACTGACGGATCCTTCTTGATACACATAGGACACCCTGAGGATCTGTCTACACCCAACGAACAGGCGGAGGTCTGATCTAAATAGATCGGTGACGTGACTGCCATCTAAGTGTAGAAGATGTCTCATGTGCCCACAATGGCATCTCAAGTCTAAGAATCACAAGTGCTACTCAACCCGAGAAGATTCTTATTGACGCTGGTGTACCATCCATTAAGAATCTTCGGTGAGTCGTTCAGTGTTTATCCGCTATAAACACCTACACGTCTATACTAGTCTCCAAGACTAATGGTTCATTGAGAAACCATTGGAATCATATATTCCAGTATACGACATGTACTGGTCTCAACGGGTTTACTATACTGACCAAGTAGTGTAACCTTGACCAGGAACAATCTGAGAATGACAACGTCATGATACTACTCAATGTCAGTTGCGACGCTTTTGCAACTGTACCATGACTAATCATTCTAAGGTCATTACGTCTTTACCATTCATAAGATAGATTATATTATAGAAACTGCATATATTATTCATAATAATAATGTTTTACAGAAGTATTCAAAAGAAATACAACCGGGAATTGGCGCTCTGAGCACCAACCCCAACACCATCATCCTATGATGCATGAGATTGACCAGACATTCTAATCAATCTCACTTTCAACAAATGTATCATCATTTACGAAAGATGAATACTATATATATATACTAAAGACACGTTAACTGTTAAACAGTTATACTAACTGTTATACAGATAGTCTTAATGTGTCTTCTATTAGATCGTATCTAATATGCGACTAGTGGGAATATCTCACAAGTCTCTTAGTTTTATATCTTATATAAAACTTTATATCAAATATAACAGAGACTATTCCCACTGCAAACATGGAGAAAAGAAGTCTTAGGATATATAATCCTAGAAAGAAATTTGTACGTTCCCACTGACCCTACTGGCTAATACGTATTCTCTATACTTCGATAAAACTAGACAATCTGACTGATATCAAAATCAGAGAACACACGGATTTCCGGAAAGCTTATCTGAGTCTACAATAGGCTCCATAAGCTAGTATATTAAACTGTGATCTTAGCAGAATACAAACTCTTGGGCCATTCCAGAATGAATTCTCTTCAAATAAAGAAATCACGACGGATTTCTTATTCGAAGAAATCACACAAGAATGCCATTTTGCATTCTTTAGCCAAAAACATAGTTTAATATCGACATTAACAAACAAATCTTTAATTGTCCAATCAGTGCGACAAGAGACAAGCTTCCTCAGAATCTGCAATAGACTACTGAGTATAACTATTATCATTGTCATACTATAAAGGTCAAACCTTTATCAAGCTCACTTCGTTTTTGCTGCGCAAATAATTTGCACACTTTATGAACTATTCATAATTAAAGCTTTAAACTTGATCGTCGTAAGCCATGAACAATCTTAGATCTATGGTTCAATGCTAAGTTCCAGAATCGATATCAAATATCGCTCCCACTATAAGTTATAGGATAATTTTCTTCAATAAGAAAACAATAGAATCATTAAGTATTTTATACTTTGTAAACGATTCTGACATCCTATTACACTTATACGAAAGTTGTCTAAGGGTCTTTTCATCTTATTAATTACGTAGTTTTATTTACAGTTTATCATTCTCACATTTGACTTCAATAAGTCAAGTCTTTTCTCCAATCGTCAACATTCAATGTTAAGCACCAAGTAATAAAACAATTTATTACTCAGGATTGTAGAAAAATATTCTATCAAATAGAATACAATATTCCATAAAATAGAATAAATGACAAACTTTACACTCGTACCTCCGAGGCACAAGTACTTTCAATTATATAACCATTATTTAAAAGAAAGATCCAAATCTCAAACCTTTTAAGATTGAAATTTTCTACTATACATATCATATATGTAATTGTAGAAACAAATAGAACAATAATTAAAAGGATGAATAGTGTAACTGGAGCATAATCCCAAGAGTATTGAAAAACTAATTCGGTAAGACTCAATATCAACGAATCAAATCATATAAGATTCGATAACTCCCATTGATCAATTCCATCACGATGGAATCATGGAAGTTCAATATTAAGTAAGAATCAAATTCATTAAATAACCTTAGAACTAATTGCCATGAATTCATGCGTTTGATCAAATAAAACATCTTCAAACAATTCAAATACGCATAATGAATTTCTAAAGATACAGTTTTCAACACTACAGATAGAATATCTTTGAAATATTCAAAATATTCTATCCGAGTTTCATTAGAAACATATTGACATTTCTTGAACAATTCAAGACATTCAACATGTTCTCTATTAGAAACACGTAACTAAGTAATGACAATTCATTAACTGAGTTACGAAGCAAAGAAAACTATACAAGGCAATTTCTAATTCATTAAACTACATACTTCCAAAGCATTAGTTTAATAAATCTATTGTCCAATGACAATCATCAGTTAAATGAGATTTAATCACAACTTGAATACAATATTCATTAATTGGATAAGGATATGTGGTGTGATCTCGTATCAGACCATCCTTTACCATACGGAATAAACATCTGATGTTTTTACGATAAAATCTCATAAAGCACTTGTGGGATATAGAAACTGGGCGACGCATACTGTTCCGGACTCGCGGCCCGGTTGGGAGTACGGAGTAGCCCGCGGGGGACTAAACCGGGGAATAATGGAGTCACCACCCGGTGTGAACCGGGAAAATGAGATTTAAGGCCGCACTCACCCCTCGCAAGGGAAGACCTCAAACCGTTGGGTTCGGAACGGTCCCTTACTTATGTCACTTGTAATGAAAGGATTTGTGCAATAATCTAACCGAATCTACTCAACATGTATGCTCAATTATCTAATGCGGAAAATAAATAAGAATCTAAGCATAAATATAAATTAAATCCCTAATATGAAAACAACCTAATTATGCATAAAGAAAGAAATTTCTATCGACTAAATCATGCTTAAGATAAATAACATGCTAACAACCTAATCATGCTCGAATACAATGTTGGATGAACGAAATTTTTGTATCTCTTAAGCGGTACGTGGCATTGTATCCCGAGTACAAACCGCACTACCGTCCATTCGGATTCGGCTACAGAATTTATGTCCGGGTTTCCATCCGATATACCACAAAAGAGAAAACCTATTCCGTTCATTTGAAATTCACATCATGCCTCAACAAACGACTCTCATGCGATAATATATTAAAATAAATAAAAGAAACGAAAGATAATAATAAAAAATTATGCCCTCAGGTCTAACCTCTTTTGTCGTCTCTCGAAAGCGCGTTACACGGCCGTCAGAAGGGAGAATGCTCTGCAACCTTTCTGGTTCACTAATCCAATATTTTTCCTCGCTGTTTCACTGTATGGGGTGTTGTTTTCACTCCGTTTCGCTGCTGTTTTTGTTGTATTTTCTGGTCACTGTTTTTGGTAATTAGGGGACTGTTTTGTGGGTTTGATGGGTTATTGGTTCGCTGCTTGCTCACTGACTCGCTATTTCACATTCATGGCCAGCTGTTTCACATCCAGATCTCGCTTACACATTTATACTTACCTTTTGTTGCTGCTGCACATTCTAGGCTTACACGTCCAAAATCCACGTTTTCTCTTCACAGCCTTCTAACTCCACGTAGCTGCCTCACAGCCTTCTAACTCCACGCTGCTGCTTTACGCCCTTTTGGCTGATGTCGTGCCCTCTTTAAGGAATTTGTGTTTTGAAGGGTGTTGCCGAGGAGGGTCTCTTTGGTGGGTTGTCGAGTGGGCTACGTATTGATTAGCTTAGGTCTCGGGTTTCTAGGTTTATGGGCTGTTGAAGGCTTGGCTTATGTGTTTTGAGGATGGTGTGTGCGCGTTATTTTTGTGGGCTACGTGTTGAGCATGAAAAGGGGCTGCTCTAGGCTAGATGTGTCGGTGTGGGGCAGTGGTATTTTCGTGAGTGGTTTGTGTATGTTGAGCGTGTAGGGCTGTGTGTATTTTATGTGGCTATTTGGTCATGATGAAGGCAGTGCGCTTGGTGCGTGAAGGGCTGATGAAGTTATGTGGCTATTTGGTCGTGAAGTCTTGGCTGATGAGGGTTGTTGGCTGTTTGGTTGTGAAGTCTTGGCTGATGAGATGGCTTTTAGGGTTATTGTACTGCCGTGTGTGGCCTGTGAGGTTCTGTTTGCAACTTGAAGATACCGTGAGTGGCCGTGTGTCCAGAGAGAGAGAGATGAAGGTCTGCGTGAAGAATGATAAGGAGACGTGTTCAAGGCTGATGCATTGAAGGTGTTTGAGGGGGTATGTGTGGGGACGTGTTTGAGGCAGCCGTGAGTGGTGTTCCTGTTTTGTTATGTGTTGAAGGGAAGCAAGTCTTGAGGTGTTGGTTTACGGGTAGTGTTAAAGGGAAGCAGGTCTTGAGGTGTTGGTTTACGTTGAAGGCAGTATGTGAGTGGTCGTTGAGGGGTCTGTGGCTTTGAAGGGCTGGTGCTTTACGTAGAGGACCTAGGGTTTCTTTGTGTATGCGTGAGTCTGAGAGAGGAGAGAGGAGGATGTCTAGGGTTGTTGTTGTTTATATAGTGAGAGGGTATGGTTAGGGTTTCTCCATGGGTTTATTTGATAGGAAAGAAATCAATTAATTTATGTGTGTGTTTAATTTTAATTATTTAAGGCAAGAAATTATTTAAATTAGGTGAGTGATTTATTTAATTTTGAAATTTAATTTAATTAGATTTAATTTAATTTAATTTGTGAATTTAATTTAATTGGTTATAATTGGATTGGACTTTAATTTGATTTAGTTTAAATGGATTTTAATTTGATTTAGTTTAATTGGATTTTAATTAGCTATTTAATTTAATTTCAATTAGTTATTTAATTTAATTTCAATTTAGTTATTAATTTAATTTTATTTTTAATTCAATTTAATTTGTGACATGTATTTTAAATGTTTTAATTATTTAATTTGTGAGATGTGTTTTAAATGTTTAATAATTAATTTGTGAGATGTGATTTAATGGGTTTGGTGTGTTTTAAAATAGAGGTCCAACAAGCAAACCCGAAGCGAAACAAGCGAGTTAAATCCAACGAAAATTCCATTTTCCAATTTTACCCTTCCAACGTCCGTTTCACGCGACTTTACAAACTAAAGAGATAGTGTCTCCATACGAGACTCATCATCGGGTGATATGCAAAAATGCAATGCCTACAGTCGCCCCCACTTTGATGGGACTTGTGCAGTGTGTGTGACAATGACAATCCTATCAAAGTACGTGCAATGCATTTTTACTTACCTGGCTCGCCAGCTGCCACCTGACTTGCCTGTTGCTTCAAACTGAGTTGATATGGTGGCGAGGTGCCTCGACCCCTGGGCTTTGTTCCCGAACCACCGAATGTGAGCTGTGCTGATGATGCAGTGGGCCCTCGACCCTGGGAAGCATCCCGGAACTGCAACAGATGTGTGGGCCCTCGACCCTGGGACACATCCTAAAAGTGATGATGAATGAATTCCTGGCTCGCCAACTGCCACCCGACTTGCCTGTTGTTTTAACTGAATTGATATAATGGCGAGGGCCTCGACCTCTGGGCTTTGTTCCCGAACCAACGAATGTGAACTGTGCTGATGCAGTGGGCCCTCGACCCTGGGACGCATCCCGGAACTGCAACCGAAAATGGGGGCCTCGACCCTGGGCACCTTGACCCAACACCGCTGTCAATAGGGACCTCGCCCTCGAACTGATGATGTAGTGGGCACCTCGACCCTGGGCACCTCGACCCAACACGCTGACAATAGGGACCTCGCCCTCGAACTGATGATGTATTGGGCACCTCGACCCTGTGCACCTCGACCCGAAACTAAAACCGACAACGGGGGCAGCTCGCCCTGGGCACCTTGACCCAACACCGCTGACAATAGGGACCTCACCCTCGAACTGATGATGTAGTGGGCACCTCGACCCGGAACTACAACCGACAACGGAGGCACCTCGACCCTGGGCACCTCGACCCAACACCGCTGACAATAGAGACCTCGCCCTCGAACTGATGATTAGTGGGCACCTCGACCGGAACTTCAACTGACAACGGGGGTACCTCGACCTTGGGCACCTCGACCCAACACCGCTTCCAATAGGGACCTCGCCCTCGAACTGATGATGTAGTGGGCACCTCGACCCATGGGCACCTCGACCCGAAACTACAACCGACAACGGGGGCACCTCGACCCAACACCGCTGACAATAGGGACCTCGCCCTCGAACTGATGATGTAGTGGGCACCTCGACCCTGGGCACCTCGACCCGGAATTACGACCGACAACGGGGACACCTCGACCCAACACCGCTGACAATAGGGACCTCGCCCTCGAACTGATGATGTAGTGGGCACCTCGACCCTGGGCACCTCGACCCGGAACTACGACCGACAACGGGGGCACCTCGACCCTGGGCACCTCAACCCAACACCGCTGACAAAATGTGGGCTTCGACCTGGGACGCATCCCGAAAATGATGATGCAGTGGACCTCGATCCAGGGACGCATCCCCAAACTACTGATGATGTGGGTCACGACCCTGGGACGCATCCCTAAACTGATGATGTGGGTCACGACTTGGGACGCATCCTCAAAATTGATGATGTGGGTCACGACCCTAGGACTCATCCCCAAAAACTGATGCTGATGTGGGCCTCGCCCTGGGACTCATCCCCCAAATCTGATACTGACGTTGATGTGGGTCTCACCCTGGACTCATCCCCCAAATCTGATATTGATGATGTGGCCTCGCCCCCAAGCTGATACTGATAGGGGCCTCGCCCCGAACTTTTACTGATATGGGCCTCGCCCCCAAACTGATACTGATATGGGCCTCGACCCAACTGATACTGATATGGGCCTCGCCCCCTGCTGACTCTAATGTGGGCCACGCCCCAAACTGATATTGATATGGGCCTCGCCCCAAAAAACTTATAGATAGGGTCCTCGCCCCTAACTGTTACTGATATGGGCCTCGCCCCTAAACTGATACTGATATGGCCTCGCCCCAAACTGATACTGATATGGGCCTTAACCCTGGGATTCATCCCCAAAACTGAAACTGATATGGGCTTCAACCTGGGACTCATCCCCAAAACTACTACTCATATGTTGCTGATTCTGGTTGGCTTGTCTTTGCCACTTTCTCTTTTTCTTCTTTGAAACCTGTGAATACAAAACAAAACAAACACACAAAAAAAAAAGAATGCAAAATGTGTTACGTGTATGCATGCATGCATTAATGAATTTCCTATTCCGCTAGGTTAGGTCTTCCGCTAGTTCTCCAGGTGATTGCTCAGTCTTCTTTCTGGTCTCATGGCTCAATTCCTTGTTATACTTCTTATTCATGGGGTGGTAGACTGGTCGCCCCCAGTCTTGATTTAGCTTTCTGCTCTTCGCTGTTTGCACTTGGTCAAGATGAACCACATGGTGGGGCCTTCCATATCATCAAACTATATTACATGCTACGAAATAGTCCCAATAGTTATATGTATCATTGTCCTCAAAGAATGCCTAGTAATGAAACCAGAGAACCTTCAAAACACCCAATGTAACTCAAATCTGAGTTTTTGAATAAATGATCTATGCCAGACTTAAAATGTGTGTGTGCAAAGGTTCTTTCGCAGCTTGATCCTTAAGCAAGCCAACTCAATTATTTCGTTTCAAAAATTGGGATCGGTGGGTCAAACCAACCTAGATGTCTCAATTATATTCCGCAATTGCTTTTTCGTGCTCAATGTGGTATGGTTTTATCTTTCTTTTCCTTTATCTCTCATTTTTCTTTTCATTTTGAACTTCATTTTTTTCTTTTTTCTTTTTTTTCCAACACACCTACCCTTTAAGGTAGCATTTCTCCTCATGGTGGTCCTAATACTCGCCCATGGGTAGCTTCACGCTTATCGGTTATAGGCGGTTTATTTTTTTCAGAGACTTTGATTTTATTTTCAACCATACCACACATCATAACACAAGCAAGTCAGGATAGACATCTAAGCAAACGGCCATTCACCGACCTATAATTTTTTTCAACTAGTCATCTTGCCAACTACTCAGGTTTTCACCGCTAAGAACCTATAGTGAGGTACTTACGAGTCCAGCATAGATCAACAATTCAAAGCATCAGATAAAAGCACATCAAAAGTTTATCATTTCTAAGATTTCATCCTAAAGCAAACGATTTCATCATCGGACTTATGCCTAACTATTAAGGACTAAAAAACCTTTTTTTTTTCAATTTTTTTTTCTTCTTTTTTTTCTTTTTCTTTTCTCTCTTTTTTTTTTCAATTTTTTTTTCCTTTTTTGTTCTTTTCTTTTTTTTTTTGAAGGCCCCCCCAATGGTCTTTCTATCATTGCCGTAAAGTTTTCTGTTTCTTGATTTCCTTTTCCCCGCTATCCATGTTTGCTAAACTCCTATTGACAAATAACTTTTTTTTTCTTCTCTAACCCAACGGATATCTATGATGGCTTTTAAGACACGGGGTTAACATGATGCGTGTATGCATGAGATGCATGAGATACGTGCAATGTATGTAATATATAAGCCCATTTAAGAATTTTCACACTAGTTGGCCCATTATCATTTTAAAGTATTCAATCATACTATTGCGCGGTGCAAACTTGTCCCAGTTGAAAAGGCCCAACATGTTTACACTTTGCGATAACATGGCTAAACAACTTCAAATGATAAGAGGCCCAAACATAAAATGGCCCACCGATATTTTAGAAGCTTTTGGCCCAACTGTCAAAGGACACGAACTCGTCCCTATTTAAATGGCCCAGCAAGTTCACATCTTTTGACAAAAGATCCATTTGGATCCAAATGACGACGGTCCAAAACATCAACATAAAAAAAAAATAATTTCTACTTGTTCTACCTCTAAAGTTCACATGCGGGTTTACGGGAGTGCGGACAAAGGCTCTCGCTGACAAAGGCTCTCGCTGACAATGCCTTTAACTAAACCCTTCAACCCACTGTAGACACGGTTAATTAAAGCACAAATCCAAACATTACAAGACATTATTTCGGGGCCAATTCTCTATCCCTAGTGGAGTCGCCAGACTGTGGGACATAGAAACTGGGCGACGCATGCTGTTCCGGGCTCGCGGCCCGGTTGGGAGTACGGAGTAGCCCACAGGGGACTAAACCGGGGAATAATGGAGTCGCAATCCGGTGTGAACCGGGAAAATGAGATTTAAGGCAGCACTCACCCCTCACAAGGGAAGACCTCAAACCGTTGGGTTCGGAACGGTCCCTTACTTATGTCACTTGTAATGAAAGGATTTATGCAATAATATAACCGAATCTACTCAACATGTATGCTCAATTATCTAATGCGGAAAATAAATAAGAATCTAAGCATAAATATAAATTAAATCCCTAATATGAAAACAACCTAATCATGCATAAAGAAAGAAATTTCTATCGACTAAATCATACTTAAGATAAATAACATGCTAACAACCTAATCATGCTCGAATACAATGTTGGATGAACGAAATTTTTGTATCTCTCAAGCGGTACGTGGCATTGTATCCCGAGTACAAACCGCACTACCGTCCATTCGGATTCGGCTACGGAATTTATGTCCGGGTTTCCATCCGATATACCACAAAAAAGAGAACACGCATTTCGTTCATCCGGGATTCACATCATGCCTCAACAAACGACTCTCATGCGATAATATATTAAAATAAATAAAAGAAACGAAAGATAATAATAAAAAATTATGCCCTCAGGTCTAACCTCTTTTGTCGTCTCTCGAAAGCGCGTTACACGACCGTCTGAAGGGAGAATGCTCTGCAACCTTTCTGGTTCACTAATCCAATATTTTTCCTCGCTGTTTCGCTGTCTGGGCTGTTGTTTTCACTCCGTTTCGCTGCTGTTTTTGTTGTATTTTCTGGTCACTGTTTTTGGTAATTAGGGGACTGTTTTGTGGGTTTGGAGGGTTATTGGTTCGCTGCTTGCTCACTGACTCGCTATTTCACATTCATGGCCAGCTGTTTCACGTCCAGATCTCGCTTACACATTTATACTTACCTTGCTGCTGCTGCACGTTCCAGGCTTACACGTCCAAAATCCACGTTTTCGCTTCACAGCCTTCTAACTCCACGTAGCTGCCTCATAGCCTTATAACTCCACGCTGCTGCTTTACGCCCTTTTGGCTGATGTCGTGCCCTTTTTAAGGCATGTGTGTTTTGAAGGGTGTTGCCGAGGAGGGTCTCTTTGGTGGGTTGTCGAGTGGGCTACATGTTGATTAGCTTAGGTCTCGGGTTTCTAGGTTTATGGGCTGTTAAAGGCTTGGCTTATGTGTTTTGAGGATGGTGTGTGCGCGTTATTTTTGTGGGCTACGTGTTGAGCATGAAAAGGGGCTGCTCTAGGCTAGATGTGTCGGTGTGGGGCAATGGTGTTTTCGTGAGTGGTTTGTGTATGTTGAACGTGGAGGGCTGTGTGTATTTTATGTGGCTATTTGGTCATGATGAAGGCATTGCGCTTGGTGCGTGAAGGGCTGATGAAGTTATGTGGCTATTTGGTCGTGAAGTCTTGGCTGATGAGGGTTGTTGGCTGTTTGGTTGTGAAGTCTTGGCTGATGAGATGGCTTTTAGGGTTCTTGTACTGCAGTGTGTGGCCTGTGAGGTTCTGTTTGCAACTTGAAGATACCGTGAGTGGCCGTGTGTCCAGAGAGAGAGAGATGAAGGTCTGCGTGAAGAATGATAGGGAGACGTGTTCAAGGCTGATGCATTGAAGGTGTTTGAGGGGGTATGTGTGGGGACGTGTTTGAGGCAGCCGTGAGTGGTGTTCCTGTTTTGTTATGTGTTGAAGGGAAACAGGTCTTGAGGTGTTGGTTTACGTTGAAGGCAGTATGTGAGTGGCCGTTGAGGGGTCTGTGGCGTTGAAGGGCTGGTGCTTTACGTGGAGGACATAGGGTTTCTTTGTGTATGCGTGAGTCAGAGAGAGGAGAGATGAGGATGTCTAGGGTTTGTTGTTGTTTATATAGTGAGATGGTAGGGTTAGGGTTTCTGCATGGGTTTATCTGAAAGGAAAGAAATCAAATAATTTATGTGTGTTTAATTTTAATTATTTAAGGCAAGAAATTATTTAAATTAGGTGAATGATTTATTTAATTTTGAAATTTAATTTAATTAGATTTAGTTTAATTTAATTTGTGAATTTAATTTAATTGGTTATAATTGGATTGGACTTTAATTTGATTTAGTTTAAATGGATTTTAATTTGATTTAGTTTAATTGGATTTTAATTAGCTATTTAATTTAATTTCAATTTATTTATTTAATTTAATTTCAATTTAGTTATTTAATTTAATTTTAATTATTTTTAATTCAATTTAATTTGTGACATGTATTTTAAATGTTTTAATTATTTAATTTGTGAGATGTGTTTTAAATGTTTTAATTATTTAATTTGTGAGATGTGATTTAATGGGTTTGGTGTGTTTTAAAATAGAGGTCCAACAAGCAAACCCGAAGCGAAACAAGCGAGTTAAATCCAACGAAAATTCCATTTTCCAATTTTACCCTTCCAACGTCCGTTTCGCGCGACTTTCACAACTAAAGAGATAGTGTCTCCATACGAGACTCATCATCAGGCTGATATGCAAAAATGCAATGCCTACAGCACAGTTCTAAGTTATTTACTCTACCGAATATTTTCTTAATGCTTATCTTTAATTAATGACACTACTAGTCATATTAAAATATGTAACAATTATTTATACAGAACAAGTAACTATCCAATAGTCACAAGTTCTGATATCAAATATCAAAACAGTTATTAAACACTATTTTAAATTACTAGACGAGAGATCCGGTATCCAATATCTATAGTTGTCATATTGCGAGAATCGATATTCTCTATACATAACTATAAGTATCTCCTTTCTTAAGTTTTATAATTTGCGTTCAATTATTCACAACATTTGCAAATAATCGATTAGCAAATTGTGCCAGACACATAACTTCTAAAAGTCACTAAAGACAAGAAACGTCATTATAAGACAAACAAATACTAAAAGGGTTATCATAATAACAATCAAGAATCTTGAGACATGAACTGATTCGTGTCAATTCTTACTGCATAAGAAATAATTCTATCTAGAATAATATCCTAAAGCAGATATCTACTTAAATTACCTATCGTGACTTAGTAACTAAGTCACAAACCATCTTGATTTTCAAAAGAAAATCGGAACAACAGTTCCCAATGGTTTCAACTAATCTAACAATATCTAAGTCTACTGTCTTTCTAGAACTTATTCTCGAACTACGCAACCATAAGTAAAGTAAAAAAAACCTATTAAACCTATTTAAATAATAAGCATACAGTGGATTAGAATAGTATAATTCTATAAGCAGTATAGAATAAAAGGAAAACGAAAGCAATAAATTTCGTAAAATTACACACTGCTTAGGCTATGGATTTTTAACCTAGCAGTGTCTCCCACTACTTTACGTAATACCGTAATCCCCAACAGACAAATGGGAATTCAATAATTAAATTGAATTCCATAGTGAGAGTAGGATCCCATGAATATATTTTGACTCACAGCTTTGGCACGATCTCGCCTATGTATATACATTAGGTAGACAACTCTTTGTCAATCACTCACTAGTGACTTCTTGTTTCGGTCCTGACCGTTTCTCGTTGTGACAGCTTTGGCACGTTCACAGAGAGGCGTATCAAGACCTCACTTGCCAATGACAAACTCAAGCTACCGATGTAGTCCTGACAGCTTTGGCACGTTCAGGATTTCCACTTTCACTTGAATTTTTCTAGTATCAATATACAACCGGCATGGATAAAATTCTATCAACTACACCTTCACTTCTTTGGCACGATCTCGGATGCAGCCATAGAAAGTTACCCATAAACCGTATTGACAAGACGGACCAAAAAATATGTATCCAATACACGTTACTTTACAGCCATATAAAAAGCACGGATTTTCCTACGGAAGTTATACTCTACATCTAATGCAGAATTTTAATCTAAATCATTTTCTAAACAATTCAATTCTACCTATAGAAAATATAACTTAATTTAACAATTAAGTTTCCGTTACATTTTCGTTAGTGAAGAACTGAAAAGTAAAGAAACATATCTAGATTACAAGCATGTGCGAACATTAAAATTGGATTATATATCATATATCAAGCATGAATAATGTAATGGATGAAGCATCAAACCCGCTCTGATACCATTTTTGTTGGGGTTTTGGGCGATGGGGCGCAGCGGAGGCGCGGGTCGGGCGAAATCATATTTTAAATTTTTTTAAAACACCGAATAAATTATTCAATATCTAATATGAATAATTTATTCATATTTCACCTAAACTGATTTATTCAATATCAAATATTGACATAAACAAGTTGAAAACTCGCGAAACTTTTACGAAACCCGTTTTTCGGTAAAATTGCATAAAACACATTTTTGACCGAACCGACTACCCAACACTTATGGAAACTGCCTAGGTCAGCTCCAATAGTGTCGGGGCAGTTCATGGGCTGCCGAAACAGTGACAGAATCACTGTTTTCACAGCTGTCACCCGGTTGGCTCAAAATCCACCCGGTAACGCCGTTTTTGGCCGTTTTCGCTTATTTCAAGTCGGAAACACTTTCCGGTAATTGTGCCAACACCCAAAATACATCCAAAACATTCATAAAACATATTTCTTATTAAAAAAATCAGAATACTTCCAGGTCTGAAACATAAACTAATTTTGCCAAAAATTCACACTTTAAATCCAATTTTTCTCTAAGATTAATCAAATTAATCTAACACCAATTGAGTCCCACCACATATGAACAACTCTAAAATAATTCTAGGCTATTTAGAGTGGATCAATAACTCTAGAATGGCAACTCTTTTTTCCAATAACAATTTGAACAAATTGGAAACAAATTACACTAATTAGTTCCAATTAAACTTCACACATGCTCTAATCTTCCATTTCAATTCACCACAACCAAAAGCCCCAAAAAATTGTAAAAGAAGAAACCCTAGATCTCATTAGATGATCAAGAAACAAGTAAAAACAATTACCAAGCTAAATGGTTTGTAGAATTACCTTTAATCCCAAAATCCTTAGGTTTTTTTTTCTTGATTTATCTTCTTTATTTTCATGAATTATTAAGAAAACATGAAATCCATTTTTGGAGGAGTGTTCACCAGTGATGAAGATGAAGAATGATCAAAAACAATTTTTTAATACTTTATATATAGTATGACGAAAATGAGAGAGAAAATGGGTAATTTTGTCTTTTATAATTTTAATCATATTAAAGTCAAATGAAAACTTTATATTATCAAATCAAAATTTGACATATATAAAGCTTATCCAAAACATGTCATAACATCCAAAAATAATTTAACATGTATCATAACTTTTATGAAAAAAGGCTAATTAATTAATTATTTAAACATTTAACAATTAAATATTCAAATAATCAATTAATATAATTATTATGTATATGTATTTTTATTTACAATAAATAAAAAATACATATATTTATGACATGTGTCAAAAATCTCATTTGACGAATAATTAATGTGTATCTAATCGTATTATGTATCAAATAAAAATACACAAAAAATTATTATCGGACAAAATTCTCTAATTGCATGTGTTGTCGTTTAACGATTAAACGATCCGAATTAACTCACTTAATCCGGTGAAGTATTATGAATAATCCGTATTATTCATATCGAGTTGTCCAAGTGCTCAACGAGTAGACTTCATATTGTGGGACTCTCTAAGTTTAGGTCTATCTGTTACGAAATTCAATTTCGTGTCCATAATCCACCCACTCATGGATTATGACGACCACTGATAATCTCGCTAAATTATGCAAGCTGAGGTCACAGGCCATCCGTATTATACCTGGGATATAGATCAGAACGTCAAATCCGTTCGGTATAATACAGTCGACTTTCAATTTATGATCTCTAAATAACACTCGGAACTGGTTTCCGACATTATACCACGGCCATGGATTTACTAGATTGTAAACACATGCTGGATGCCTATGCCCTGTACACATGATTGACAGATCATGTTTTGATACGCATAGGATATCATGAGCATCAGTCCACAACTAACGAACAGGCGGAGGTCTGATCATGACTAGATCGTTGACGTGACTGCCATCAAAGTGTGGAGGATAGCTCATATATCCACAGTGGTATCTCAAGTCGAAGGACCACTATGCTCGCTCAACTCGAGAAGGTTCCTATTGACGTTGGTGTACCATCTATTAGGAAACCTTCAGTGAGTCGTTCAGTGTCTTATCAAATAAACACCTACATGTCTATATGAGTCTCCCGAGACTCATGGTTCACTGGGATAAACCATCGGACCAAGTCACGATATACGACATGTACTGGTCTCAGCGGATTTTACTAACCGACCCGTGTTAGCAAATCTTGACCAGGAACTTTATTTAAGGATATACAACTAATAGCGCACTTCCCAATGTCAATTACAAACTACGTTGTAACTGCGCACTATACTGTAAATCCTAGGGTCTTTGTCTAATATACGCATATGACTAAACCAGATTTAGTTTCAGTCTAATCGGAATCAGATATCTAATCGTAATTAGACCGAATATTTGTATAAAAGACAAGGGTGCTACCATTAAAATGGTAATATTATGGAAAATTGAATTGCTCGTATTTATGAATAGAACATAAATATGATCCGGATTGGCACTCGGAGCACCAACCCTAACATATTTATCCAAGTCAAATGTTTAAGTTTGAACCAAATACTATTGTGCTACACTTTACTTATGTAATTATGAAAATATCCTTATTAAAAAATACAAATTACAATAATAATGAAAAAACCTAAACTATTTAAAAAGACCCATATCAAATTAGTTTTTTTACCCCTCCCCCCTTATCCCCCAAAATCATATATATATATATATTTATTATTATTAATTTATTGTTATTTATTTTATGTTTATTTATTTATTTTTATTTTGATTATTTATTAATTTATTTAACACTGCTTGTTAGCAAAATATGTTTTTAGAGAATAGTACATGTAATAATACACATAAAATAAATACATACAAAAATATAAAAACACAAATTCTAATTTTTTTTATTTTTATTTTTGTTAAATTTATATATTTTCTCTTTATATATCTATTTTCTTTTATTTGTTTAATAAGTATTACAAATTTTTTATTTTTTGTTATTTTTTGTGTTCATTTATTTATTTAATTTTTTTTATTCTTTATTAATTTTTTTAACACTACTTATGTATAATAGAAAATGTTCTCTTATATCTTAGCAAAATATATTTTCAGAGAAGAATACATGTCATAATAGACAAAAAATAAATACAAGTAAAAAAATAAAAAAAACATAAATTCTAATTTATGTTGCCTCCAAAGTCTCATCCCGACACACTTGGTGATATACCTAATACTTCGTACCACAACTGATTACTCCTATAACGAGTGACACATCATTTAGCTTCGTGCGATGAATGTTTCCACCACCACTTTAGGATGAGTGATACATGATAATATGAGTGTAAGAAAACTTGCACAAAGTGTTTGCCAACATGGGTAATAGCTATTTCTTGACGTTCTTGGTCTGGAATCGGAGGAAACCTTAATGGCAAGTGAGTATAATACTCAAAATATTCTCACCAAAGCAAACTTCTACACTTTCAAAATAAATAACAAATATGTATAAAAATAAATAAGATTTATTAAACAAATAAAAGAGAATAAATATATAAATAATATTAAATAAGTAAAGAGATAAACAAAATTAAATATAAAATATTATTTAAGATTAAAAAATAAAAGAATTCAATAAAAAAGTAAAATAAAATATTTAAATAAAAAAAATAAGGAAATAAAAAAGTAAATTAAAGAAAAAAATAAAAGAGGATAAAAATAAAAGGAAAAAAATGGAAAGGAAATAAAAGAGAAAATGAGAGCATTATATGAAAAAAAAATGGAGAGAGAGAATGAATGGGGGTTGATTTTGTAAGAAATTTTCCTAATTAAATCCCTAAACTTGTTGAAACACGTCAACACGACTCCTTCAAATTTCTTCATCTTTAACAAATTTTCTCTTACCCTTTGTTTACGGCTGATTTTCGTCTTAGGGAAATATGAGAATATTACCCCCGGGACAATCCTCCATCAATAGTGAATTTGTTTGGTTATGGGGGAACCAAAAGCAAACTTAGTGGAATGTGAAAGAACACGCATATTGAGACAGAGAATTAACGTGGTTCGGCGGAAGGATTTCTACCTACGTCCACGGGCACAAAATGAGGGTGTTTTTATTGCTATAACGTGCTCGGTTTGTGGTCGGTCAGGGTGAAAACCGAGCTGTTTTGTAAGGAAAATTACAAAGAGCTTTTTTTTTACAAGAACCTCTCTCTATTTCTCTCTCCCCATTTCCCCATTTATATACTACAGATGAGGCGGTTACTATTCCATTTACGGAATCCTCCACGTGACGCTTGACTCATTTAATGAGTACTCTGCCATAGGCTTGCTCTTGCAGAAAGTAAGCCTGCCCCCTGACATCCCATAACATCAATCTGATCTTCTACTGCCACACGTAATTAGTGATGATGACAGCCTGGTGGGTGCTTCCGGGAGATGACATGTGTAAAGGAAAATCATAATCTCAAGGCTTCTGTCGGTTGTTAAGTGGTCGGCCAAATTCTTTACTCAATTTATCGACTACTCCTATCCCGTCCTGATATATCTGGGCTTCTCGACCTTCACATGGAGATCAGGATGGATCCAAGCCGAGCTGACAACTAAAAAGTGGTCGGCCTCGGAGCTAATATCGTACTGCGTGCCTTGGTCGATTAAATTTGGGAGACCACGTTCGGATTTTTATTTCTGGGTGATGGCCGATACGGGCCCTCTGAACAGTTGACTTTCCGAAAAAGAGGGGGGAATCTCGTCTTTGTCACCGCTTGCACTTTTTACGGCATAGTGCTTAAAAATACACCATCAACATATGTCCCCTAATTTTCGGTATCAACGAGTTAGTGAGTTGATGCCGGGAACTATATAAAGATGGTGTGTTGATCGCCCTGCTAGTGGTTGCTCCAGAAATCACAGAAAAACTGCATTCGTCATCAACCAAGTCTTCTGTTTCTATCTTCATATCCTCGGTTATCGAAGATGTTGATCCCATTCAGAACGATTCTCCATCTTTAGGCTTTACTTGGGTCGTCCTACCAGGAAACGAAGCTCATCCTGCCGCCCAAACTAAAAATGACTTCTCATCTGTAGTGTCCATACCAGAGATCTGGAGGTCTTAACCACTGACAGATCCCACCTTGATTGTGAGGAGAGGAAATTTTTGCCTCTAGGCTGACGACGATATGCTTGGTGGCATATGATCCTGCAATGAATTGAGAGTAGCGCTTGGACCTGAAGGAATGTTACGTCCCCAGTCTGAAGGGATGACTCAGTGGGACGTAACCCGAACCCGAGTGAAAAAAGGCACCTGGACCTGAGGGAATGTTACGTCCCCAGTCCGAAGGCTGACTCGGTGGGACGTAACCCGACCCCGAGTGAAAAGAGGCACTTGGACCTGGGGGAATGTTACATCCACAGTCCGAAGGGCTAACTCGGTGGGACGTAATCCGACCCCCTAGTGAAAAAAGACACTTGGACCTAGAGGAATGTTATGTCCCCAGTCCGAAGGGCTGACTCAGTGGGACATAACGCGATCCCGAGTGAAAAAAGGCACTTGGACATGAGGGAATGTTACGTCCCCAGTCCGAAGGGCTGACTCGGTGGGACATAACCCGACCGTGTGTGAAAAGAGGCACTTGGACCTGGAGGAATGTTACGTCCCCAGTCCGAAGGGCTGACTCGGTGGGACGTAACCCGACCCCGAGTGAAAATAGGCACTTGGACCTGGGGGAATGTTACGTCCCCAGTCTGAAGGGATGACTCAGTGGGACGTAACCCGAACCCGAGTGAAAAAAGGCACATGGACCTGAGGGAATGTTACGTCCCCAGTCCGAAGGCTGACTCGGTGGGACGTAACCCGACCCCGAGTGAAAAGAGGCACTTGGACCTGGAGGAATATTACGTCCCCAGTCCGAAGGGCTGACTCGGTGGGAGGTAACCCGACCCTGAGTGAAAAGAGGCACTTGGACCTAAGGGAATATTACGTCCCCAATCGGGAATGTTACGTCCCCAGTCCGAAGGGCTGACTCGGTGGGACGTAACTCAACCCCGATTGAAAAGAGGCACTTGGACCTAGAGGAATGTTACGTCCCTAGTCCGAAGGGCAGACTCGGTGGGACGTAACCCGACCCTGAGTGAAAATAGGCACTTGGACCTGGGGGAATGTTACGTCCCCAGTCCGAAGGGCTGACTCGGTGGGACGTAACCTGACCCCGAGTGAAAAGAGATACTTAGACCTGGAGGAATGTTACGTCCCCAGTCCGAAGGGCTGACTCGGTGGGACGTAACCCGACCCCGAGTGAAAAGAGGCACTTGGACCTGGGGGAATGTTACGTCCCCAGTCCGGAAGGCTGACTCGGTGGGACATAACCCGACCTCGAGTGAAAATATGCACTTGGACATAGAGGAATGTTACGTCCCCAGTCTGAAGGGCTGACTCGGTGGGACATAACCCGACCCCGAGCTGAATCAACCATAAAGCCTCGGCGAAACGAATCCAGCCACGAGCCGAATCAACCACAAAGCCTCGGCGAAATGAATTCAGCCCCGAGCCGGTGGTGCAATGAGGCCTCGGTGGAACGAATCCAGCCCCGAGCCGTATCAACCACAAAGCCTCGGCAAAACAAATCCAGCCCCGAGCCGGTGGTTCTATGAGGTCTCGGCGGAACGAATCCAGTCGCGAGTTGAATCAACCACAAAGCCTCGGCGGAACGAATCCAGCCCCGAGCCTGTGGTGTAATGAGGCCTCGGCAGAACGAATCCAGCCCTGAGTCGAATCTGTTGGTTTTAATCTAGGTCCCAAGATCAAACAAGCAATGAAAACATTGTGTGAACACATCAACGGAGATAGCGGAATACTCACATCGATCGGTTTAGTCGATTTGGAGACGAATGAAGCCAAAAAGCCCACTGCCCTTCACACCAAAACTGACCAGTCCACTGCCTCCAAATTTTCATATTTGAGCTGAGAAAACGGAGCTCCAAGCCTCGTCTAACGGATCCCGGCTCATGGGCGAACCTCCCTACCACCTTCGCAAGACTCGTAGTGTGCTAGCACTTGCGGTTATCACCATGAAAACGCAACTCTTGCTTCCCTTTGTTCACGCCATTTCTGGTTCAAAACCAGTGAAGAAAATGGTCTTGGGCGTGAGAAGAAGAGAAAGAAAATGGAGAGAACGAAATGTGTGTTAGTTGTAAATGAAATGCATTTCAAATATATCTTATATACTTGTGTGAAATTCACTTGCATTTGCCTTTAATTTGCATTTCATTTGCTTTTAAAAGTCAAACAATAAAAGATATCAAGTACACATCATGTCCATCAAGTCACATCTACTTTATTAAAGTGACATGTTGTCAAGTCACATCACTCAAAGTGACAAGTGATTTGACGCTTGATGCGACTGATTGATTTGACGCTTGATGCGACTTGCGTCGCCGTACTCGAATTCGAAATACGAATGCGCTCGTAATCACACTCGGGCTCGGGTTTGTTAATTCCAAATTAACGATTTTTCCGTCGCGTCGTGATTAAATGATTACGCCTAGCGAATTCACTATTCACGTCGCTAACGAATTAATTCTAAATTAATTCGTTCGCCCGAATTAAAATCTAATTTTAATTCCGCGTCGAAATCTAATTTCGTTAAATATATCGAATATATTAATTTACCGATTAATTCCAAATTAATCGTTATCTCTCTCTAGACGATATTTTATCCTAGATAAAATATCTCCGTAATTAATCCTAGATTAATTTTCTCTCTCTTCTATATAATCCCAGATTATTCAAGAGTGCGAGTTGTGCGTCATCGGTGGATTATCGGGAAGCGACCCATGAGATTCCCGGATAAGTTGGCAGTAAATACGGTCGTCGGAGTATCCGAATCACGTATGTACCAAGTACTACGTTCTACCGATTTACGAGACAAGGTCGACTCCTAGCAAAGCACCAAGTCTTCCCAATTCTCCGGACATATCCATTTAAGAATATTTAAGATCTGTATCAAGCGTAGTATACGATTGTATTGTGTATATCGGCCCAGTATCGGATAGTCACGTGCTAGGCCTGGGGCTGGATAAGTGTCTGCCCCGTACGAAGCACATGTCGGATGTCTGGTAACTAGTCTCTATAATCGGATATACATGACCTTGTCACAATATCCCGATGGCCGCGCAGCACTTAAGAGCACTAATACCGTATCCTGCGTGACATCATCTCCACTATGACTGAAGTGATACTTCCGTCTTGACATCACACCCAATACACTACGACTCTCTGATAAACCCAGAAGTGGTGTACGCAGAACCGGTTAAAGCATGTACCACCAAGACCAAAGTCTATCGATTATCGTAAGTATTAGCGATGTAAGTCTCAGGTTAAGACTATACACACCTACCTTGATTTCGGCCTCCCATAGACACATAGTCATAATACCAATGGGATTCCGAAGGGTCTATCCAGAGCGAAGTTGTTTCCCGTACCATCGGTGAAACACGACCTCCTATCGCACTTGCATAAGTATCCAATACTTATATATATGAGAACTATGCCGTTGTGCCCTCACAACGCACACAAGTGCAATACTAGCCTATTCCGCATTATCGATGTCCAGTCTCGATAATACTCCGGCTAGGGATATTTAATGATTAATCCTTCGGGGACTGATACTGTCTCATATCATTCTCAGTCCAGGAACTAATCATAGGGACCTCTCTTCATTTATATATCTATGGTGATCTAATCACAAATGATGAGAGTGCAATTTCCTTGTCACATAGTTAATTTGCTACAACAACACAATGATCTGTGCAAATAGTGACGCTATGGGTCATTATGTCCAACAATCTCCCACTTGGCACATAGCCAGTCACTCAAGTGTCCCACACCCGAACTATGTACGGTTCGCTCAAATTGCTGAGGAAAGGTTTTCGTCAGCGGATTTGTTTATTATCGTCTGACGCGATTTACACGATCATCACATCGCCACGATGTATGATCCGAACGAATCAGATGATATAGAAGTATATATCTGGATCGTCGATGAGACCTTTAATTCCTTAGCCTGTGCTGACGCCTAGCTCAGCTGCTAAAAGAACTATATCTAATCTAATTAGATTTATTTTCGATCCAAATGGCTTCTATTGCTGCCTCAGCTGCAGCAATAATCCGCATTTGTTGTTTATTCGGCAACAGTTATCTTGCTCGGAATATTTCCAGCTCACTGTCCCGTTATTCAAACTTTATAGTACCGTAGTATTTAATTGTTTGGAAACTTGCAGCAGTGATCCCAGTCACTTCAAGTTCTCCTTCTCCATAGTTTAAGACAACATCTTTAGTTCTCTAAGATACTAACAGATGTTCTTAACTTCAATCCAGTGACTATCACTTGGATTGACCTGATCGTGACTCCATATGCTTGAAGCGTATGAGACACCCTATCAAGTACATTTTAAATGTACAATTTCCCAGAGAGTGTTAAACAACTCCAAATCTATCCCAGTAGATCTTTATTCCTTGAATAAAGGTTGTTACTCCCCAGAATTCTACGGAGAATTTCTATGAAAGCCAAGCTTTCAACAATTGCTTATGGGAATTTAACTGTCAGTGCGCTCTCCCACTAACCTCCTTATGCTTGTTCAATCAAACATGATCGAATAACCCGCAAACCTGTTTGTTGGTTATACAAAATCGTCAGGATGTTTAAACATCCTCCAAAAGGTTTCCTTTTCAGGAAAGCGATTTTGATTTGTAACTGACACATTTCATAAATGAAATACGCAGTTATCAACAAGCATCTTCAAAATGGATTTACCATGGCAACAGGTAAAAGGTTGAACCGTTATTAACACAATGTTGATAACGATACCTTTCCGTCAAAAGCCTAGCTTTGTACGTTGGTATGTTGCCTTCCATGTATGTCTTCCTTGAAGACGTTTAATGTACCAATAGGCACAATGCCTTGTGGTACAACAACTAGTATCCAAAATAGTTGTTATACATGGAATCCATTTCGGACTCATGGCACTTTGCCATAATAGGGAGTCGATACCTCGTATCACTTCCTCAAAACGTAGTCGGATGGTACACCTCCATAAGATTGACATCTTTATGAGGTTAGATCAGAAACCCATACCCTAGGTTGTTTTCTGACTCTATCCGATCTACTCAGTTCTTGTGTATTTGAAGATTAATGGTATAGATTCATTATAGATGAACTGTTTGTGTTCCATTAAGGACTTCGTGCCTTGAACAGTATTACTCCGATTTTCATCGAGTATCACTATCCTCCCACTGACCACTGCATATCGGTATTCCTCTCAGGAAAACCGCATGGTGAGCAACAATCACATTGTTCTCATGTGAGATTTATAAGTACTATACTTAAGGTTTCCCTTAGGATAACCTATATTGGCACTTATCCAATTTGGGTCTTTAGTTTGGTATCATCCAAACGTTATGCCTGGCATACCCAAATTATCAGGAATGAGAAACCTGGTTTTCCCTGTTCATATCCTATATGACATCTGTCAAACAGATTTATATGGAACCTTATTCTAAATAAGTTTTGCACTGTTAATACATATCCAATTGAAGGAAACAGTAGCTCAGAGCGACTCGTGATAAACCTTATCATGTCCAACAAAATTCGGTTTTTAGTTCGGACACACCGTCTAACTGACGTGTCTCGGGAGGAGTCCTCATTGAAAGAATACCGTACTCTTTCATGTACATATGAAACTTACTGCTTAAGTATTTTCCATTACGGTCTTACCGTGGCGGAATAATACTATAGCCGATCTGTTTTTATTTCGTGTCGAAACTCTAAAGTTTCCGATTTGTGTTCTTCAAAAGAAACACATAACCATAACGTGATGCCACATCCGTTAAGGTCACGAAATATTCATGTTCACATCTAGCCTAGCTAGATATGGGCCCACTAACTTCACCATGAATAGGGCTAACAGATCGGTGGCCCTTATACTATTACCAAGTAAATAGTATTTTAGGTACTTTACCTAATAAACTAGATTCGCAGACCTTATTTGAATAGTCAAATCAGTCCTAGTACCCACTCTTCAAAAGTGTGGATATACGAGTCTCGTTTAATTGTGTCCTAGACAACAATGCCACAAATAAGTCTCTATTGATCAAATCATTTGAGCTATTTATTTGTCATTTTTATATGTTTGAGATTTTATTATATTCAAAATATAAATTCTGTTATTACATCTAATGTATTTATCTCAGTATCATCTTTATATAATAAAACACTTTAGTGTTCTAGAATATAAAGGTTTTATCCGCAACGGATTAAACACTGATATAGAGATAATGTCTCTAGTCAAACTAGTTACATTATAACAGTTCCTAATTTAAGTACATACCCAAAGGGTAGTTCCTAAACTTAGGTATCTACGGTCGAAACAGCGACTTTCGTCCCGTTTCCGATTTGCAGAGAAATCTCGGCTTGAAGTCAGTATCCAGCTCATAGCGGATTCTGAACATCAATACATATATTTTATGTACCACACTAAGTATTTAAAATCCAATTTCAATACTAGTAGTGAACATAACTTTGACAAATATTTTAAAGTTAGAGCCTCGCCCTTTCTTTAATTCCTTCGTGTCTTCCATATCCAAATGGTAGTCACTTTGGGATATGTCAATTATCTTTTCAATATTTCACAAACCTTTGGCCAAGCCTTGGGTTTCAGAATATCGAAATGATGTGCACCTTGTGCAACTCGCCCAATTGCAAACTTTGACTTCTCTCCACTAGAATAGTCAAATCAATTCTCTAAGAATTATTAATTGCAATTTAATACTTTTAAATCTAAAGATAGATTTATGATAAGTATAATAATTAAGCACTAAAGTCATCATCACATAAATCTTCCAAAGATTTTATGCTCTACTTATTTGCTTAATTATGGGCTTAGGTATAACAAGTTATTTTATCCAATAAAGTAACCTATTATTATTCCCAATGAAAATTAAATCATTTAAAACATTTAATCCAAGGATTATATATTTTAAATATTCAACTTTTCAATTCTTTCTTGATTTCAATAGTCCAACTATTTAATCAATTTAATAAGGTACTATTTATTATAATGATTACAATAATCCAATTATTTAATCAACTATAATTTTAATATTGATTACTATAATCTAATTATAAAATCAACTATCATTTTAATTCAATTATATTGATTACTATAATCCAATTATAAAATCAACTATATATTGAATGAGTTTGTATATAGTCCAACTATATATATTTTAAAACAACATAAAATATTAGTCCAACTAATACTTTTGATTAATATGACGAGTAAAATATAGATGAGCGCGTTTAGCGAGTATTCGAACGAATGTTGCAAATTCAATACTTGCCTCCCACTATTTTTCGTCGAGCCTCTAACCCTCTGTCGAGTACTCGGGAAACCGTGTTTCCTAGTGGGCTAGGATCCGTTAAATATCACACAATCTTGACTTTGGCCAACAAATTGTATGATAATTAACTAGGTAGATCTCGAAGATCAATTGGATCTCATCCAACTCCTAGATCCAGTAGGTGGACATCCAAGTCCCAAACATATATCTTATATATGCCTATACATCGAATGTATACCCTAACCTTTTTCCTCTGAATCAACTAGGCCTTGGCTTTGGCACAACAAACCTAGTGATCCCAGTCAAGCGCGGACCCATTGACATGGAAGCTTCGTAATCAATGTCAATGGACAAGAAGTGTCTTGACTTTGGCCAACAAACCACAACTTGGACACGACACCGATATGGAACAAAGCCTCGTGATTAAAACACATCTTCGACGGACAAGGGCTTGACTTTGGCCAACAACCCCTGCCAATCGGATCTTGAGTAAGAATCACTCAATGGAAGGAAATAAACGCTTGAATATAACGAGGGTTTTTCGCGTGCAAATTGGCTACCAATTTAATTATCTTTGTTAAGGTCTCATCATCATACACCCTTAAACATGCATTCTAAATACATAATAAAGCGAGTATGAATAAAATAATAATGATATGCGGATGGATACTTAACACATTGATCCTAGATCAAATCTCTCCCTTTCTCACTCAAGCTAGCACTTGTACTACTTCTACCCGTTACACTACACTTCTAAAGAAACCTCATTTACATGGAGGGGAATAGGTGAGAAGAGAATACAAAGAGAATGAAGGTGATAAGGCTGGACACGCAGGTCCAATTTAATAAATCGAATTTATTACAACAATTTCTAAAATGCCCACCCATCTAATATCCATCCGATATACATTATTCATTCAACACAACCACGTATTCACACACATAAGCATGCTATCAATCAATCTAATCAAATTAATTAATCTGATAATTAAGTGATCATCCAATGTTCAAACAACGATTTGATTTTGTTCGAGTCAAACTCGTTTTTGCGAATAAGTACTCAAAGTACGAATTCATGAATTAAATTAAACTACATCATTAAATCAAATTAACATGTACTTAATACTAATTCACTATTCAATTCCAAATTAAATATTACACTTTATTTAATAAACCTTTTACGATTTAAATTCAAAATTAATCGTAACGCGTCTCAAAGACCGATTAACGTCCAACGTCAATTCAATTAAAGTCCAATGGGCTTTTAATTGATTTCTTAAGGCGTGGACTTTTGGTCAACTCGGGTCAAACCGATAACCAAAGTCCAATCCGGGATTTACCCCATAAGCCCATAAATCAATCTTGGCCCATTAGGCCCAATTGAACTTTAAAGGTTCATTAGTCGCATTTGGGCTTTATGGTTAAGGTTTTGGGCCCAATTGGATCCAATCCATTTGGCCTAAACCCAACTTGATAAAATCAAGCCCAATAGGCCCAATTACAACATTAGAAGCCCAAATCCAATTTAGCCTAAATAATTAAATTCATGAATCCAATTCCGCAATTTAATTACCTAAAGTGCATTACATGATTAATCAACTAAATCAACATTTCCAAAACATAAATTAGTCCAATTAATCATACTCAATTCATTATATATGTCCAACACACAAAATGAAAAATCAAACCCATTTACATGCTTCAAAGCTCTCGGCCAAGGAGGGATTTTGTGTCCGATTTGGTTTCAATCCAATCGAACCCACAATCGACATTAAATCAACATCCAATTTGATTTCATACACATCCAATGTCACAAAATCAAAATTACCAAGACATTAGGGCAATAACTCCAATTCGGCCAAGGTGAAAATTTTGGGGTTTTTGTCCAATTCGAAATCCAATCCAATTCGATTCAAATTAACATCAAACATTATGATTCCAATCATTAATGAATAAAAAAAAAAAAAATTTCCAAGAACCCAAAATCCATACATTCGGCCAAGGTCTTCAATTTGGGAAAATAATTCCAAATCAATTTTCAACAAATTGGTCCAACCAAAATGCATTCAACATCATTTAAACATGCTCAATCAAACAATTTAACTAAATCATGCTCAAAATCAATTTACCCAAATTTTAAGCCCTACATTTTTCATGCTTGAACCTAAGGCTCTTGATGCCATTGTGGTTTTAATCTAGGTCCCAAGATCAAACAAGCAATGAAAACATTGTGTGAACACATCAACGGAGATAGCAGAATACTCACATCGATCGGTTTAGTCGATTTGGAGACGAATGAAGCCAAAAAGCCCACTGCCATTCACGCCAAAATTGACCAGTCCACTGCCTCCAAATTTTCAGATTTGAGCTGAGAAAACGGAGCTCCAAGCCTCGTCTAACGGATCCCGGCTCATGGGCGAACCTCCCTACCACCTTCGCAAGACTCGTAGTGTGCTAGCACTTGCGGTTATCACCATGAAAACGCAACTCTTGCTTCCCTTTGTTCACGCCATTTCTGGTTCAAAACCTGTGAAGAAAATGGTCTTGGGCGTGAGAAGAAGAGAAAGAAAATGGAGAGAGAAGAAATGTGTGTTAGTTGTAAATGAAATGCATTTCAAATATATCTTATATACTTGTGTGAAATTCACTTGCATTTGCCTTTAATTTGCATTTCATTTGCTTTTAAAAGTCAAACAATAAAAGCCATCAAGTACACATCATGTCCATCAAGTCACATCTACTTTATTAAAGTGACATGTTGTCAAGTCACATCACTCAAAGTGACAAGTGATTTGACGCTTGATGCGACTGATTGATTTGACGCTTGATGCGATTTGCGTCGCCGTACTCGAATTCGAAATACGAATGCGCTCGCAATCACACTCGGGCTCGGGTTTGTTAATTCCAAATTAACGATTTTTCCGTCGCGTCGTGATTAAATGATTACGCCTAGCGAATTCACTATTCACGTAGCTAACGAATTAATTCTAAATTAATTCGTTCGCCCGAATTAAAATCTAATTTTAATTCCGCGTCGAAATCTAATTTCGTTTAATATATCGAATATATTAATTTACCGATTAATTCCAAATTAATCGTTATCTCTCTCTAGACGATATATTATCCTAGATAAAATATCTCCGTAATTAATCCTAGATTAATTTTCTCTCTCTTCTATATAATCCCAGATTATTCAAGAGTGCGAGTTGTGCGTCATCGGTGGATTATCGGGAAGCGACCCATGAGATCCCCGGATAAGTTGGCAGTAAATACGGTCGTCGGAGTATCCGAATCACGTATGTACCAAGTACTACGTTCTACCAATTTACGAGACAAGGTCGACTCCTAGCAAAGCACCAAGTCTTCCCAATTCTCCGGACATATCTATTTAAGAATATTTAAGATCTGTATCAAGCGTAATATACGATTGTATTGTGTATATCGGCCCAGTATCAGATAGTCACGTGCTAGGCCTGGGGCTGGATAAGTGTCTGCCCCGTACGAAACACATGTCGGATGTCTGGTAACTAGTCTCTATAATCTGATATACATGACCTTGTCACAATATCCCGATGGCCGCGCAGCACTTAAGAGCACTAATACCGTATCCTGCGTGACATCATCTCCACTATGACTGAAGTGATACTTCCGTCTTGACATCACACCCAATACACTACGACTCTCTGATAAACCCAGAAGTGGTGTACGCAGAACCGGTTAAAGCCTGTACCACCAAGACCAAAGTCTAACGATTATCGTAAGTATTAGCGATGTAAGTCTCAGGTTAAGACTATACACACCTACCTTGATTTCGGCCTCCCATAGACACATAGTCATAATACCAATGGGATTCCGAAGGGTCTATCCAGAGCGAAGCTGTTTCCCGTACCATCGGTGAAACACGACCTCCTATCGCACTTGCATAAGTATCCAATAATTATATATATGAGAACTATGTCGTTGTGCCCTCACAACGCACACAAGTGCAATACTAGCCTATTCCGCATTATCGATGTCCAGTCTGATAATACTCCGGCTAGGGATATTTAATGATTAATCCTTCGGGGACTGATATTGTCTCATATCATTCTCAGTCCAAGAACTAATCATAGGGACCTCTCTTCATTTATATATCTATGGTGATCTAATCACAAATGATGAGAGTGCAATTTCCTTGTCACATAGTTAATTTGCTACAGCAACACAATGATCTGTGCAAATAGTGACGCTATGGGTCATTATGTCCAACAGAATCAACCATAAAGCCTCGGTAGAACGAATCCAGCCCCGAGCAGGTGGTGTAATGAGGCCTCGGCGGAACGAATCCAGCCCCGAGCCGGTGGTGTAATGAGGCCTCGGCGGAACGAATCCAGCCCCTAGGCGAATCAACCACAAAGCCTCAGCGGAACGAATCCAGCCCCGAGCCGAATTAACCACAAAGCCTCGTCGGAACGAATCCAACCCCGAGCTGGTGGTGCAATGAGGCCTCGGCGGAATGAATCCAGTCCCGAGTCGAATCAACCACAAAGCCTCGGCGGAACGAATCCAGCCCCGAGCCGATGGTGCTATGAGGCCTCGGCGGAGTGAATCCATCCCCGAGTCGAATCAACCACAAAACCTCAGCGGAACGAATCCAGCCCCAGCCGAATCAAAGTCGAGACTTGACACGGGCGTCCCCTTGCCACGAATCGACGAAAACCAAAACAAGTGTAAAGTGGGATAAAAAAACTATGGAGGTGATTTAGCACATACTCCATAAAAATGGAAGAATTAACAATAACAGGGATGCCCCGCGGTAGCGTCCCACCTGGTGCCTCTAAAACACAATCCTGAATCTTTCAATTCAGAGTCCCGGCGAACCGGGATTCGGATTAAAGAGTGCTCGAGACAGTAAGGGCACATCCCTCCTTATGCTCGGCGATGCTGGAGCATGCAAACGCCACGAGGGCACAATCCCTCCTCGTGATATGCTTCTCATGGATCTGAATAGTTAAGCTAAGTACGGATCTTATGTTCGGCGACGCTAGAGCATGCAAACGCCACGAAGGCACAATCCCTCATCGTGCTATGCTTCTCGCGGATCCGTCGGTTAGGCTAAACACACAGGAACACACTCCCCGCAGTCGCATTCCCTAAACCGATTGGACAAATTGCTTCAAGGGGGATTTCTCTCCCCGCGGTCGTCGACTCCGGTGTGATACTACTGACTCGGTTAGACAGATTAATTCACGGGGGCACGCCCTCCCCACGGTCGTCATCCCGAGGTGATCATACTAACTCAGTTAGACAGATTGCTTCACGGGGGCACTCCATCCCCGCGGTCGTCATCCCGAGGTGATCCTCAAAAATTCGAGTGATGGGTAATAATGTTCTAGCCTTGAATTACGAGAGGTTCACACTTTCCCGCACACATTCCATTCCTTGATGTAATCTGAATCCATTAATAATGAAAAGAGACAGGTCGATACACCTTACCCGAGGATTTGATAATGATGCATGCATTTAGCGTGCCACGGGCTTGGTGTCCTTCCTAATCTCAAATCATCCCTTCACGTAAAGTATGTCCTCGGAATATTGAAAATAACTTTCGAATTTTATTAACAAACAAGCAAGATAGGCAAGTTTCTTAAAAAAAAATGAGAGTTTTATTCATATTCAAAGGACATGATGCCCTTCTTACAACTTTTTACGGAACATTTTAAGAGTGGCTTTTACAATATTTTTATTGCTGCTTCTTTGCTCTTCGGCTTGATCTCTTCTCTTCATTATTGCTTCTTGCTTTTTTGTTCGAACACTTCTCCCAGCCGGATCTTGATCCCGAATACTCCTGATGCGTACGCCGTATTTGTAAATTTCACCGAAAAAACTCCTTTCTTGCATCGGGGCTTCTTGGGAACTCACCAATCTGATCCTGACTCCGGGATGGATCACAAGGTCTGCCAAACTGGGCGCTCCGTGGGCACACTTTGACTCATGCATTTTCCCGGTGCCTGACACCTCCCGATCAACCCTGGGCTTTCAGGCGAGGCCGTCATTCTTTGCTTTGTGTGGTTTTCCTGAATACTTTTCGCCTTCTTTCTTCTCATTCGGGGAAGACCACCACACCAATTGAGAACTGGACCGACAGACGTCATCCCTCGCCTTTGACTGACTCGTTCCCTGACCAGTCCTCCAACACAAGTAAATTGCGAGGCTGGCGATTGGTGGCTGTGGAGGCGCAACACCTTCCCACAGAGGAACTTGTTCAGCCGCTGCCAACAAACGTAACCCATCTCCATTGTTACATTTTATTCAACAACTCACCCCGGATGGGTGTCAATTGGCCTACATTTTTACATTTTATTCCACAACTCAACAAAACAGAGCTTCCATCTCTCAAAAACCCATCTTTCTGCTGTTGAATTCTCCTGCAACCCACAGTTTCCGCTTTCCACCATCGTCCTAACACGCGAGTTGCTTTTTGTTCAGTCCCCACAGACGGCGCCAACTGTTGACGGCTGATTTTCGTCTCAGGGCAATATGAGAATATTACCCCCGGGACAATCCTCCCTCAATAGTGAATTTGTTTGGTTATGGGGGAACCAAAAGCAAACTTAGTGGAATGTGGTAGAACACGCAGATTGAGACAGATAATTAACGTGGTTCGGCGGAAGGATTCCTGCATACGTCCACGGGCACAAAGTGAGGGTGTTTTTATTGCTATAACGTGCTCGGCCGACCAATTTGTGGTCGGTCAGGGTGAAAACCGAGCTGTTTTATAAGGAAAATTACAAAGAGCTTTTTTTACAAGAACCTCTCTCTCTTTCTTTCTCCCTCTTTCCCCCTTTATATACTACAAATGAGGCGATTACTATTCCATTTACGGAATCCTCCACGTGACGCTTGACTCATTTAATGAGTACTCTGCCCTAGGCCTGCTCTTGCCGAAAGTAAGCATGCCCCCTGACATCCCATCACATCAATCTAATCTTCTACTGCCACACGTAATTAGTGATGATGACAGCCTGGTGGGTGCTTCCGGGAGATGATATGTGCAAAGGAAAATCATAATATCAAGGCTTCTGTCGGTTGCTAAGTGGTCGGCCAAATTATTTACTCAATTTATCGACTATTAATATCCCAGCCTGATATATCTGGGCTTCTCGACCTTCACATAGAGACCAGGATAGATCTGAGCCGAGCTGACAACCAAAAAGTGGTCGGCCTCAGAGCTAATATCGTACTGCGTGCCTTGGTCGACCAAATCTGGGAGACCACGTTCAGATTTTTCTTTCTGGGTGATGACCGATCCTGGCCCTATGAACACTTGACTTTCCGAAAAAGAGGGGGAAATCTCGTCCTTGTCCCCGCCTGCACTTTTTACGGCATAGTGCTTAAAAATACACCATCAACACCCTTCATCGAATTTTCTTCACACCGCCTGTTTGAATTTTCTTCAGTTCACGTGGTATTAAAGTTGGGCTTCAGTTCCCCGTCGGTCATATTGGAAGGTTCCTTAAAGTCGGTAAATACGATGAGCGGGTCGGTCCTGGGGCTTCGGTTTACCTCGCTGCCGTCCTTTAATATCTCGCCGCTGAGGTATTTTCTCTCTCTCTCTCTATATTTGTATATCCCTGTTGTAGCATAATTGATTTTATTTTTTTAATTACTTTGCCCATTTGTTGGTTTGAAAATTGCTATTTTTAATTCTAGATCTCGGGTTCCCGATGTTGAAATTCATGGGCCTAACTCAACCCAAAAGCCAGCTTGAGAGTTGAGTGTTGCCCAATGTTTATATTTTGAGTTTAATTGTTTATCTCAGCCGATGTGGGATATTTTCCTCAACACTCTCTCTCACGTGCAGACCGGTCTTTTTGCCTGGTTCATGTCACGTGGACAGGTAGTGTATGCCCACACGTGCATGAGTGTAGCTCTGATACCATATTGAAATTCATGGGTCTAACTCAACCCAAAAGCCAGCTTGAGAGTTGAGGGTTGCCCAATGTTTATATTTTGAGTTTAATTGTTTATCTCAGCCGATGTGGGATATTTTCCGCAACACTCCCCCTCACGTGCAAACTGGTCTTTTGCCTGGATCATGTCACGTGGACAGGTAGTGTGGGCCCACCCGTGCATGAGTGTGGCTCTGATACAATATTGAAATTCATGGGCCTAACTCAACCCAAAAGCCAGCTTGAGAGTTGAGTGTTGCCCAATATTTATATTTTGAGTTTAATTATTTATCTCAGCCGATGTGGGATATTTTCATCAACACCCGAGAGCTCGATGCTATTGTGTAAATTTTGGGTTTTTTTCGATATTTTTTCAGCTTGCATGTATGATATTTAATATGTTTATGAATTGTAGTTCTTGTTTTATATCTGGAAGTTCTAATGTGAAATTCGGGTTTCTGTGGATGTGCACACAATGTTTAATTTATTGAAGTTTTGAGTTTTTATTATGATTTTGCCTTATTAGCTGTGAAATTAGGATTTTTATGGATCTTGGTATGATGATTTGTTATATTGTTATTGTCTTTCAGTTGAGACTTTCTATAATTAGAATATTTTATGTTGACGGTGGATTTTGGTCTCAGTGCAATATGGGAATATTACTCCCGAGATAATCCTCCCTCAATAGTGAATTTGTTTGGTTATGGGGGACCAAAAGCAACTTAGCAAAAGACAAATAATACACCAATCGACAAGGAGATTTAACGTGGTTCGGTGGAGTTGGATCCGACCTACGTCCACGGGCACAAACAAGATGATACTTTTATTATTCAAATGCACTTCTCAGACCGTTCTTTGTGTTTTTACAAGTCAGAGCTTGGTGATTCTGATGATGATATTGGTTCTCTTCTCTTCCTCTACACTCACTCTACCCTCCTATTTATAATGGTGAAGAAATCATATTCCTATTTGTACAAGAATTTCCTAGTCAAAACTATTCCCTTTTTCCATAAGGATTCCTAGTCAAAAACTACATTTACTTCCTTTATCATACTAGGACATTGACTTACTAGCTTACCCCATGAAAGTAGGATAACTTATTATCTTATCTCATATGGATAGAATGCCTTATTTTCCCGAACATGTCTTGCCCTATGCTCGGTCTTCATGTGGTCGGTCATAATAGTCTTTTGTACTGAGAATGCTACTGTCGACCTGATAATTGCCTGGTCATCTTGAACTCAAGTGCTCGGTCACTAACCGTAAAGTTCCCGGCCCCTTACTGTTGACTCTTTAGTGGTCGGGTCAGCATCAATAATCTTGACTGAGAAGTGAATTACCTTTTTTACCCCTGTCGTGCTGCTTAAATAACATAGTGCCTGAAAACACCATCAACATCTGTCCCCTAGTTCTCGGTTCCAACGAGTATGCAAGTTGGTGCCGGGAACTATATAAAGATGGTGTGCTGATCGCCTTGCTGGTGGTCGCTCCAGAAATCACAGAGAAATTGCCTTCGCCATCAACTAAGTCTTCTGTTTCTATCTTCATATCCTCGGTTATTGGAGATGCTGACCCTATTCTGAACGATTCTCCACCTCAAAGCAAATTGCTTACTTGGGTCGTTCCATCAGGAGATGAAGTTCCTCTTGTTGTCCAAACTAAAAATGACTCCTCCTCTGTAATATCTGTACCAGAGATTTGGAGGTCCTGACCCCTAACTGATCCAATCTCGATTGTGAGGAGAAAATTTTGCCTCTGAGCTAACGATGATGTGCTCGGTGGCATGTGATCCTGTCTCGAGCTGTGAGAGATGCTCGGAATTGAGGGAATGTTACGTCCCCAGTCCGAAGGGCTGATTCGGTGGGACGTAACCCGACCCCGAATGAAGAGAGGCACTTGGACCTGGGGGAATGTTACGTCCCTAGTCCGAAGGGCTGACTCGGTGGGACGTACCCCGACCCCGAGCTGAGAAAGGCACTTGGACCTGGGGGAATGTTACGTCCCCAGTCCAAAGAGGTAGACTCGGTGGGACGTAACCCGACCCCGAGTGAAGAGAGGCACTTGGACCTGGGGGAATGTTACGTCCCCAGTCCGAAGGGCTGACTCGGTGGGACGTACCCCGACCCCGAGCTGAGAAAGGCACTTGGACCTGAGGGAATGTTACGTCCCCAGTCCGAAGGGCTGACTCGGTGGGACGTACCCCGACCCCGAGCTGAGAAAGACACTTGGACTTGGGGGAATGTTACGTCCCCAGTCTGAAGGAGCCGACTCGGTGGGACGTAACCCGACCCCGAGCTGAAATAAACATCGATCTCGGAGGTACAAGAGCAGACCTGAGCCGGAAAGAAAACATCTGACCTCAGCGGAACGAATCCAGCCTTGAGTCGATTAACCAAGTGGCCTCGGCGGAATGAATCCAGCCCCGAGCTGATTAATCAAGTGGCATCGGCGGAACGAATCCAGCCCTTAGCCGATTAATCAAGTGCTACTTATTCAGAAGGGAAGTGAATCAACCTTTTGAAACCCTACCGAATCTGGCACGGGCGTCCCCTTACCAGACCAGTAAAAAATAAAAACAAATCTCTGGAAAATAAAATTAAAAGGTGGGGGTGACTTAACACTTGTCCCAAAGCAAAACTTTTCACAAGTGTAAACAACAGCACGGATGCTTCAAAACAGCGTCCGGTCCGAGGCCTCCAAAACACAATTCTGAATCTTTCAATTCAGTGTCCTGGCGAACCAGGATTTGGATCAGGAGAGCGTTTGAATGGTAAGGGCACATCCTCTATACGTCGGGTCACTGTGGAGCCTGTGTATTGTACGAGGGCTCCTCCTTACCACGCTGGAGCAGGCACACGCTACATGGGCGTAACGCATCCCCGTGCTGCGCCTCTCTTGGATCCAAATGATGAATGGATCAAAGAGTGTCCGGGATACTAAGGGTATATTCCTCCTCAGGTCCGGCGTCACTGGAGTTAGCAATCGTCACGGGGGCATCATCATCCCCCGTGCTATGCTTTCCCACGGATCCATTACATCGGGTAAGTGAGGATCAAAGAGTGTTCGACACATTAAGGGCATATTCCTCCTTATGTTCGGTAACACTGGAGTAAGCAATCACCACGGGAGTATCATCCCTCCCCGTGCTATGCTTCTCACTGATCCTATGCATCGAGTATGTCCCTGAGGACCCCGAGCCAAGAGAGATACTTGGTTCTGGGGGAATGTTACGTCCCCAGTCCGAAGGGCTGACTCGGTGGGACGTACCCCGACCCCGAGCTGAAAAAGGCACTTGGACCTGGGGGAATATTACGTCCCTAGTCCGAAGGGCTGACTCGGTGGGACGTACCCCGACCCCGAGCTGAGAAAGGCACTTGGACCTGGGGGAATGTTACGTCCCCAGTCCAAAGGGCTGGCTCGGTGGGACATACCCCGACCCCGAGCTGAAAAAGGCACTTGGACCTGGGGGAATGTTACGTCCCCAGTCCGAAGGGCTGACTCGGTGGGACGTACCCCGACCCCGAGCTGAGAAAGGCACTTGGACCTGGGGGAATGTTACGTCCCCAGTCCGAAGGGCTGCCTCGGTGGGACGTACCCCGACCCCGAGCTGAGAAAGGCACTTGGACCTGGGGGAATGTTACGTCCCCAGTACAAAGGGCTGACTCGGTGGGACGTACCCCGACCCCGTGCTGAGAAAGGCACTTGGACATGGGGGAATGTTACGTCCCCAGTCCAAAGGGCTGACTCGGTGGGACATACCCCGACCCCGAGCTGAAAAAGGCACTTGGACCTGGGGGAATGTTACGTCCCCAGTCCGAAGGGCTGACTCGGTGGGACGTACCCCGACCCCGAGCTGAGAAAGGCACTTGGACCTGGGGGAATGTTACGTCCCCAGTCCAAAGGGCTGACTAGGTGGGACGTAACCCGACCCCGAGCTGAGAAAGGCACTTGGACCTGGATGAATGTTTTGTCCCCAGTCCGAAGGGCTGACTCGTTGGGACGTACCCCGACCCCGAGCTGAGAAAGGCACTTGGACCTGGGGGAATGTTACGTCCCCAGTCCAAAGGGCTGACTCGGTGGGACATACCCCGACCCCGAGTTGAAAAATGCACTTGGACCTGGGGGAATGTTACGTCCCCAGTCCGAAGGGCTGACTCGGTGGGACGTACCCCGACCCCGAGCTGAAAAACTAAGTGTCCTCGGCGGAGCAAAATCCAGTCTCGAGCCGATGGTTGAAGCGGCCTTGGTGCCAACTGTCTTTTGTAGTGGGCGTCGAGTATGTCCCCCGTTTTTGTATATGGCTTTCAACTTTGTTTTAAGAAAGCGGATGAAAAAGGTTTTATTCATATTTGGGGACATACTGTCCTCCTTACAGTTCTTCTGCGGGATATTTCGAGAAAAAACTTTATATTTGGCTCATTTGTGGGCATTGTTTGATACCGACCGACAACCTTGTAATCCTGGGGCCTGTTCCATTTCTAGTACGTCTGACTCCCGAGTTTTGTTATAGTTTTTCCCTAACCGATTAGAATCTCTGGTCAGTACTATGTGTCCTCTGCCTAGTCGCCATAACTTCATGGTCAATGTATTTATTTAAATATCCATTCCTCGCCAGGTCTTCCATTTGTTCCTGCAGATCCTTGCATTCGTCCGTTGTGTGCCCCCTCAGATTATGATGTACGCAGTAAGACTTCTGGTTCCTTTTATCTGGGGGAATCTCCTGAGGTCGGGTTCTATTAAGAGGCCTTTTTCCTATATTTCCATGATGATTCGCCCTGGTGGTTTGCTCAGGGGAATATATGTTTCTTCTCGGACTACATGATTCACCTGGGTCGCGACCCCTCCTTCCTGCTCTCTTCGAGGTATCGGTTTGAATTCCGTGGGTTTTGGATTGAATCTTTTGAACTCCCTGTCCGGTCGTCTGGGAGCCTCTGTTTTTGCTGTTCTTTCCCGAATGGTCGTCCCCCTTCGGGAGATCTTTTCTTCGCTTTCTACAAAGACAAACTTCCGGGCTACCTCTAGGGCGGTGGCATAATCCGGCGTGTCCTGGATTCTCAGATGAGTCCATAGCCTCCCGACTTTTAGGGCTCCCTTTAAGCTTTCTAGGGACTCATATCCTCCGACTTCCAGTACCATGTTGTGGTATCTTTCAATAAAATTTTTCAGGGGCTCGTCATCTCCTTGCTTCATAAGTCTTAATTCTCCAATCGTCTTTTTGGGAACGCAAGCCCCTTTAAAGTGTCGAATGAACGACTTCTTAAGTTGTGTGAGGCCTCTGATGCTCCCCGGAGCCAGACTTCTGTACCATAGGATGGCGGGTCCACCTAAAGTTAGGGGGAACACTTTGCAGATGGCATCTCCTACTACTCCCTGGACTTCCATCAACAAGACAAAGCTTTCGATGTGTGATTTCGGGTCAGAGTGGCCTTTGTAGGGTGCCATGGTCGGCATGCTGAATCGCTTTGGGAATCTTGCCGACCTTATTTTTTCCGCGAGGGGAGATTCCTCCTTACTATCCCGGGCATCCCCTGCATCGGTCCTGAGGCCTACTCCCCACTTGGTCATTTCCTTTTTTAACCAAGATTTTATTTCGCTGCTTGCGCCGCCATGTCGTATCCTGTGCCCTTCCGTGTGTCTATTGCCCCGGGTGCGGCGTTCCTCATCCCTTGGAATTTCCCGCACACTTTCGCTATGCTCCATGTCCTCTTTTCTGAAGTCGTAGAGACTGTCATAGGAGGGATCCGGTGATGGTCTTCCTTCTTCTTCTTCTTCCCACGTGTCCTCTGTTTGCGAATCGTTTTCTACAACTACGGATTTTATCCCATAGGGGCCCCTCCTCCCGGGTCTATCGTCTTCACTTGTGTCTATCACCTTTTTCCTTCTGCTCTTTCACTTTTTCTTCGACTGGTTCCGATGTCTGGTCTCTCGTTGTTCGCTCCATCTATTCTCTCCAACCGATCCATCATGGATTTCATGCTTTCTTCCATCTTTTTCATCCAGTCTGTTGCTGGACTCCCTGAAGATTGATGATTCCCGCCTTCTGTCATTGTCTTACTACGCGAACCGCTTTTTGTTGAGATCCCCACAGACGGCGCCAACTGTTGACGGTGGATTTTGGTCTCAGGGCAATATGGGAATATTACTCCCGAGATAATCCTCCCTCAATAGTGAATTTGTTTGGTTATGGGGGACCAAAAGCAAACTTAGCAAAAGACAAATAATACACCAATCGACAAGGAGATTTAACGTGGTTCGGTGGAGTTGGATCCGACCTACGTCCACGGGCACAAACAAGATGATACTTTTATTATTCAAATGCACTTCTCAGACCGTTCTTTGTGTTTTTACAAGTCAGAGCTTGGTGATTCTGATGATGATATTGGTTCTCTTCTCTTCCTCTACAGTCACTCTACCCTCCTATTTATAATGGTGAAGAAATCATATTCCTATTTGTACAAGAATTTCCTAGTCAAAACTATTCCCTTTTTCCATAAGGATTCCTAGTCAAAAACTACATTTACTTCCTTTATCATACTAGGACATTGACTTACTAGCTTACCCCATGAAAGTAGGATAACTTATTATCTTATCTCATATGGATAGAATGCCTTATTTTCCCGAACATGTCTTGCCCTATGCTCGATCTTCATGTGGTCGGTCATAATAGTCTTTTGTACTGAGAATGCTGCTGTCGACCTGATAATTGCCCGGTCATCTTGAACTCAAGTGCTCGGTCACTAACCGTAAAGTTCCCGGCCCCTTACTGTTGACTCTTTAGTGGTCGGGTCGGCATCAATAATCTTGACTGAGAAGTGAATTACCTTTTTTACCCCTGTCGTGCTGCTTAAATAACATAGTGCCTGAAAACACCATTAACATTTTACTTTCGATCAAATTCCTCTACATTAATGTGAATTTAAGTTTTCTATTTTGATCTCTGTGTAATAGATCATGCGATAGCAGAAAAATTCTAGGGTTTAGGATAGCAAATTGTCGGCTAAAATTTCAGTATCTAATGATATTTTCTATAATAGTAGTGGCAGAGCCAATAAAGTGATCAAATTTGATTTTCAAATTGTTGATTTTGTTTGATGTGGTGATTGGCAATTATTGATAGTCATGTGTTCTGAGTACTATTTTATTTATGAGAATTTTAGTTTAATTTTGATTGAAATATCAGTTAATCCGAGAGGATCGTATTGAGATAATGTTTACTTAGTTGTAATATTGGATGTTTTAGTTGCTTTTACGCTATTTTATTGGGATTCACAGTTTGGATTGGATTCACTCTTTCATTGATAAAGCTTTCTCTCACATGCTTAATTTGGCCAACTTGACTGAGGAGCTTCATATTGCTCATCATCGAAGGATCAAGAAGTTGAAAATGGTGATTTTGCTGATGACAACTCAGCTACAACTGAATCAGACATTGAAGAAACTTTCAAGAGACTTGTGGGAGAGTTAAAGAAATCTTCTTAGGAGATTTTCGATGCTCCGAGGAATCAAATTGTAGATCTAGTCTTGACTGCTCATCCTACTCAAATCAGTCCGTAGGTCTTTGCTTCAGAAACATGCAAGGTTTGTTTATTCATGATTCTTATAGTAGTTCCACATTTTCATTTAAAAATTAAATCAAAATTTCCACTCTTTTTCATGTGAAGATCTTCATGAATGTGTAAGGAAAAAATCCCATATCCTTCTGGCGAATGGCTTGGTTTTTGCCCTTACCTTTTCTTTTCCTGCCTATCTCAAATTTTCAGGATATGGAATTGTTTGGCACAGTTGCATGCCAAAGATATTACTCCTGATGACAAGCAGGAGCTTGATGATCTCTTCATTCTTGTTAAGTTCTATTTGGAGCATTGGTGCTCTTGACATCCTCCATTTTGATAGGCAGAGTTGATTTCTCAATTGCCACTGCTTCTTCGGCCAAGTCATGCTTACATTTGATATCTTTTCTTTGCAAGTTTTCTCTTCCTACATGGATGTCGAAACTGCAAGCTAATCAGCTAAGGTTCCTTTGTCTGTCACATTTTCGAGTCCCCTTAAGACTCATCTGTTTAGTTTTCCTCAATCCCTTTCACCCCAAGCTTTGATCTTCAGCCAGAATCACTTTCAAGGTCTGATACAATATATATATATATATATATATATATTATTTTATATATATATATATTATTTGTATTCTTATTGGTAGTATGGTTCCATCTTGAGTATTTACTAGATGTATAATAATTTAGTAATCAAGAATTTTTTTGTGAGATTAGAATTGTTGGTTATTTGGAATTATTGGTTGTTAATGTATTTGCAATTTTTTTTTTTTTTTTTTTCCTCTTCTTCTTCTTCTTCTTCTTCTTCTTTCTTGCAGAAATGAAATTGCTAGAAAGGCAGATGGTATATGTTGGAAGTGAGATTTTGGATCAATGGTGGTAGTTACTTTTGTATTAATTGAATACTTATCTAATATTTTTGTTGGAATTGTTGGCTAATGGCCATATAACTAAGAATATTGTGTTTAGTTTGGAATCAAGATGTTATTTTACCCGACTTTTGTAAGAATGTTGAATTTATGAGATGCTTTTATGAATTTAGATTCCAATGCTATGTGATATTTGGTTATATTAGTTTAAATTTTAGGTATGTATTATAAAACAGGAAAAAGTAGATATATATTTTTAATTTTTTTTTTTTTTTATAACATGGTAACATAGTTTATTGACATTAAATGGTAACATAAAATATTGATATTTAAAATTGTATCAATATTATAGTACTGTTTTAGTATCAATATTTTAGTAATGTTTAAGTATCAGTATATTAATGATATTTTCGTGTCAAAATATCACTGATATTGTTGTGTTAGAATATTATTGATATTGTGTTGTTAGAAAATTACTGACACTAATAACTAGTGTCTTATCACCATTAATTTAATATTAGTAAAAATATTTTTTTGGGCGTAGTGAATCACATTATAATAAATTACAATAGTTCTTCTATATTTATAGGGAGAATTTAGTATAAGATGGTCCCTCATAAACTTATGACACCGTTTCATAGATGACTTTCTGTTAGTCAGACCGACCCGACCATGGGGGAAATGTCGACCAAATGACATAAGCTATGTTGGCAGTCGTGACCGACCAGTTCAGCACGGCAGGTCGGTAGGTCATGCTAACCGACCTCAAAGAGACCGACTTGATGATAAGATATTTCCCACCGCCTCATCATTACAAGATAAGGCAATGTGACCCAGTGATTATTACAGGATAAGATGTCATCATCACAATATAAGGTGATAGGACATAATGATAAATGAAGCAAGATATTTTCAGCCTTGTGGTCATTAATGGTTTCACATAAGGGATATCATCTAGAAGGGGTATCTGTTGGGTTTCAATCAAGTCCCAATGATCATTTATAAAGCATAAAACGAGTGAATACAACAAGGAGAATGGCAGAATCATACTCACATCGATTGGATTGGATGCTACGAAGAACACTTCATGCTCTCCTCTTCTGTCATGCTCACGGTAAACCCACTGGTTTGGGCTTCATGATTTCGGCCATGGTGGATTTTGGACTCCATCTTCATCTTCAAGCTCCAAGCTTCAACAATGGTGATTCCTTGCTCATGAGATGGTTTCCCTATCACCTATGTATTTCCTCTTTTGAGTGCTAGCTCTTGGTGATTTTTGCCACAAAAATCACCATCTCCATCTTCCTTATTCTCTCGGCAGAACCAGAAAATTTTGAGAAGAAAATTGGTCCAAGACCGTGTGAGAGAGAGGAGCGTTTTGGGCTCCAAAACGTGAAGGTTTCAAGAGAGAGAGGAGGGAAAAATAAAATGCGTAAAAGGTGTTTGTTAATTTCCAAAATTAATAAACATATACCACTTTTAATTTTCTAAAAAGTCAAAGGTACAAGCCTTTTCACTTTTCACCCACCTCCATCAAGTCACATCACTCATGAATCAATTGTCACATCACTCAAAGTGACATGATGATTTGACGCTTGATGCGACTATCGATTTGACGCTTGATTTGACTTGCGTGCCGCACTCAAATTCGAAATGGGAATGCGCTCGTAAACAATTCCGGGCTTGGGTTCGCTAATTCCAAATTAACGAATTTTCCATTGCGACGTAATTAAACGATTACGCCTAGCGAAATCACTATTCACGTCGCTTACGAATTAATTCTAAATTAACTCGTTCGCTCGAATTAAAATCTAATTTTAATTCCGCGTCGAAATCCAATTTCGTTTAATATATTGAATATATTAATTTGCCGATTAATTCTAAATTAATCGTTATCTCTCTTTAATTGATATTTTATCCCAGATAAAATATCTCCGTAATTAATCCCAGATTAATTCTCTCTCTCATCATAAATTAATCCCAGATTAATAAAGTGCGAGTCATACATCATCGGTGAATCTTCGGGAAGCGACCCATGAGATCCCCGGATATGTTGGCAGTAAATCGGGTCGTCGGACTATCCGAACACGTAAGTACCTCGTATTACGTTTGTACCGATTTACAAGACAAGGTTGGCTTCTAGCAAAGCGCCATGCCTACCCAATTATCCAGAAACATGCTTACAGGAATAAGCGATCTATATCAGGCGTAGTATACATAGTATTGTGTATTCCGATCCAGTATCAGATGATCATGTGCTAGGCCTGGGGCTGGAATTGTGTCTGCCCTGTACGAAACACATGTCGGATGTCTGGTAACTAGTCTCTATAATCGGATAAACCTGACCTTGTCATTTTATCCCGACAGCTGCAGCATTTAAGAGAACCAGTCTCGTATCCTACGTGACCATCATCTCCACTATAACTGGAGTGATACTTCCATCTTGACATCACACCCAATACACTATGATTCTCAATATACCCAGTATTGGCGTACACAGAACCTGTTAAAGTCCTGGACGACCGCAACCAAAGTATATTGATTGTCGCAAGTATTAGCGGTGCAAGTCTCAGGTTAAGACCAAATACACCTACCATGATTTTGGTTTTCTATAGACACATAGTTATACTACCATTGGAATTCGAAGGGGTCTATCCAGAGCGAAGCTGTTTCCCGTACCATCGGTAAAACACAACCTCTTATTAAACTTGCATGAGTATCCTATACCCAAATATATAAGAACTATGTCGTTGTGCCCTCACAACATGCACAAGTGTAATACTAGTCTTTTACGTATTATCGATGTCCAATCTCGATAATACTCTGACTAGGGATATTTAATGATTTATCATTCGTGGATTGATACTGTCTTATATCATTCTCAATCCAGGAACAAATCATATGGACCTCTCATCATTTATATATCTAGGTGATCTAATCACAAATGATAAGAGTGCAATCTCCTTTGTCACATAGTTAATTTGTACAACAACACCGTGATCTGTACAAATAGTGACGCTATGGGTCATAATTGTCCAACAATCTCCCACTTGGCCTATAGCCAGTCACTCGAGTGTCTACCACCCGAACTATGTACGGTTCGCTCAAATTTGCTGAGAAATGCTTTCGTCAGCGGATTTTCATGATTATCGTCTGATACGATTTATTCAATCATCACATCGCCACGATGTATGATCCGAACGAATCAGATGAATATCGAAGTATTTGTTTGGATCGTTGATGAGACCATTAATTCTTTAGCCTGTGCTGACGCCTAGCTCAGCTGCTAACATAATTATATCTAATCTAATTAGATATATTTATCGACCCAGAAGGCTTCTATTGCTGCCTCAGCTGCAGCAATGACCCGCATTTGTTGTTTATTCGGTAACAGTATCTTGCTTGGAAGATTTCCAGCTCACTGTACCGTTATTCAAACTGTATAGTATCGTTCTATCGGTTGGGAAACTTGTAGCAGTGATCCCAGTCACTTCAAGTTCTCCATCTCCAGATGTTAAGACAACATCCTTTGTTCTCTAAGATACTAACGGATGTTCTCAACATCAATCCAATGACTATCACATGGATTGGCTCATTTGTGAATCATATGCTCAAAGCGTATGAGACACCAGGTCACGTACACTTTTCAATGTACGAGTTCACGGAGAGTTTCATGAAAGCCAAGCTTTCACCGATAGTTATGGGAATCTCATTTCCAAGAAATGACATATTATCATTATTGTAGGACATTCACTGTCAATGCGCTCCCACTAACCCTCTTATATACACAAGAATCTTTTCGTTTTGAATTAAATCATAAACCATTATGATTACATCAAAACGATAATTCCAAGAACTTATGCTTGCTTCAATCCAAACATGGATCGATTAACCTGCAAACCTTGTTTGCTAGTTTTGGTACGACAAAACCGACAGGATTTTATAAATATCCTCCAAAAGGTTTCCTTTTCAGGAAAGCGATTTTCTCGTTAAGCTGACATATTTCATCTATGAAACATGCATCATTAGCAAGCATTATCCAAATGGATTTACCATGGCATCAGGTAAAAGGTTGAATCGAAATCAACACAATGTTGATAACGATACCTTTCCGCTAAAAGCATAGTTTTATACGTGGTATGTTGCCTTCCATGTATGTCTTCCTTAAAGACTTATACAGTACCGATAGGCACAATGCCTTGCGGTACATCAACTAGTATCCAAACTTATTGATATACATGGAATCCATTTCGGACTCATGACACTTTGTCATAATCGGGAGTCGATACCTTGTATCACTACCTCATACGTAGTCAGTTGGTATATCTCTAAAGATAGACATCTTTTCGAGGTTAGATCAGAAACCCATACCCCAGGTTGTTTTCTGACTCTTTCGACTTACGCGGTTCTTGTGTATTCGAAGATTATTGGTAATAGTTTCATCCTTGATGAACTATTTATGTTCCATTTAAGGATCTGTGCCTTGAACAGTATTACTCCGATTTGTATCGAGTTTTACTATCCTCCCACTTACCACTGCATATCGGTATTCCTCTTAGGAAAACCGCATGGTGAGCAACAATCTAATTGTTCTCTGGTGAGATGTATAAGTACTATACTTATGGTATCCCTAGGATAACCTACAATTGGCACTTATCCAATTTGGGTTTTAGTTTGGTATCATCCCAACAAATGCCTAGCATATCCAAATTATCAGGAATGTGAAACCCGATTTCTTTCCCGTTCATATCTAATATGATATCTGTCAAACAGACTTTAATGGAACCTTATTAAAAATAAGTTCTTGCACTGTTTAGCGTATCCGTTGAAGGAAATGGTAGCTCAGAGCGACTCGTGATTAACCTAATCATGTCTAACAAAATTCAGTTACTCAGTTCGGTCACACCGTCACAATGACATGTTCCGGGAGGAGTCCTCGTTGAAAGAATACTTTACTCTTTCAAGTATGTAAGAAACTTATTGCTTAAGTATTTTCCATTACGGTCTTACCATGACGGTATAATACTTCAGCCGATCTGTTTGTCTATTTCGTATCGAAACTTTAAAAGTTTCCGAGTTGTGTTCTTCAAAAGAAACACATAACCATAACGAGATGTCACATCTGTAAAGGTCATGAAATATTCATATCCACCTCTATCCTAGCTAGACATGGGCCCACTTGCTTCACTATGAACTATGGCTATCAGATCAGTGACATTTACACTTTTACCAAGTAAAGGTGTTATAGGCACTTTGCCCAATAAACTAGATTCGTAGACTTTATTTGATTGAAATCAAATTAGTCCTAGTACCCACTCTTCAAAAGTGTGGATATACGATTCTTGTTTAATGTGTCCCAGACAACATTTCCACTTTTTAAGTTTCTCCTGATCAAATCAGTTTGAGCTATTGTTTGTCATGTTATACGTGTGAGATTTATTTATATTCTAAATATAAATACTGTTATTCACATCTAATGTGTTTATCTTAATATCATCTTTATATGATGAAACACTTTAGTGTTCTAAAATATAAAGGTTCAATCCGCAACGGATTAAACACTGATATAAAGATAATGTTTCTAGTCAAACTAGTTACATTTAACAGTTTCCTAATTGGTACACACCCGAGGGTAGTTCCTAAATTTAGGTATCTACGGTTAAAACAGCGACTTTCATCCCGTTTCCAAATCGCAGATAAATCTCTATTGAAGTCAGTATCCTGTTCAAAACAGATTCTGAACATCAATATATATTTATGTACCACACTAAGTATTTAAATCTAATTTCAATACTAGTAGTCAACATAATTATGACAGACATATTTGAAGTCAGAGCCTTGCTCGTCTTCAATTCCTTCTTGGGATATGTCCTTTTATCTTCCTAGAAGATTATAATGATTTTGCCTTTGCCCTTGTCAACACTTCAGAAGCCTTTGGCCAAGCCTTGGCCTTCTAGAATATCGAAGTAAGGTGCGCCTTGCGCTACTTGCCTAATTGCAAACTTTGACTTTATCTCATTGAGAATAGTCATTAACTCTCCAAGAGTTATTTATTGCAATTTAGTACTTCTGAAATCTAAGGATAGATTCTTTGAAGATCCTTCAATTTCTTTATCATACTTTAAGGATTTAATCCTTAGTTCTGATTCAGAAATTAAGGAGTCTACTACGACAAGCTTAATGGATTAAGCACTTAAGTTATCATCACACGAATCTTCCAAAGATCATGCTCTACTATTTGCTTAACTCCGGGCTTAGGCTTAATACATTATTTTATCAAATAAAATAACTTATTATTTTCCAGGACCATCCTGAAACTTTATTCCCAATTTGAAAATTATAGTCGTTTAAATACATTTTTCACCCAGGAATATGTTTTAAACAATAATCTTTCATTCTCTTGATTTCTAATAGTCTAACTATTTAATCAAAGATTTGTGATACTATGTATTATAATGATTATTATAGTCCAACTATATAATCAAATATAATTTAAATTAATTAACCTCAATTACATTGATTACTATAATCCAATTATAAAATCAACTGTAAATTGAAATTAATTAATTCAAATATATTGATTACTATAATCCAATTATATAATCAAATATAATACAGTCCAACTGCTTTAATTAAAACAACAATTTAAATATTAGTCCAACAAACATTTAATTGATTTGACGAATGATATTGTGTTTGAGCGCGTATGGCGAGTAATTGAACGAATATTGCAAATTCAATTCTTGCCTCCCACTATTTTTCGTTGAGCCTCTAACCCTCTGTCGAGTACTCGGGAAACGCGTGTTTTCCTAGTGGGCTAGGATTCCGTTAAATATCACACAATCTTGACTTTGGCCAACAAATTGTATGATAATTAACTAGGTAGATCTCTAAGATCGATTGGATCCAATCCAATTCCTAGATCCGGTAGGGGGACATCCAAGTCTGAAACATATATCTTATATATGCCAATACATCCAATGTATTACCTAACCTTTTTCCTCTGAATCAACTAAGCCTTGGCTTTGGCACAACAAACTTAGTGATCCTCGTCAAGCGCGACCCATTGACCATGGAAAGCTTCGTAATCAATGTCGATGGACAAGAAGTGGTCTTGACTTTGGCCAAAAAAACACAACTTGGACAAGACACTGATATAGAACAAAGCCTTCGTGATTCAAACACATCTTCGACAGAAAAATGCCTTGACTTTGGCCAACAAACCAATGCCGTCTCGGATCTTGAGTGAGAATCACTCAATGGAAGTAAAGACGCTTAATATGTTAGCGAGGGTTTTTCGCATGCAAATTGGCAACCAATTTATTATCTTTTTAAGGTCTCAATCATACACCCTTAAACATGCATTTTAAACACATAATAAAGCGCGTATAAATAAATAATAATGATATGCGGATGGATACTTTACATTGATCCTAGATCAAATATCTCATTTTCTCTCTCCAGCTAGCACATGTATTACTTCTACCCATTACACTACACTTCTAAAGAAACCTCATTTACATTGAGGGGAATAGGTGAGAAGAGAATACAAAGAGTATGGAGGTGATAAGGTTGGACTCGCAGGTCCAATTAATAAATCAAATTTATTACAAAAATTTCTAAAATTGCCCCACCCTTCTAATATCCATCCGATATACATTATTCATGCATCACAATCATGTATTCACACAAGCATGTTATCAATCAATCTAATCAAATTAATTAATCTGATAATTAGTGATCATCCAATGTTCAAACAACGATTTGATTTTGCTCGAGTCAAACTCGTTTTTGCGAATAAGTACTCAAAGTACGAATTCTCGAATTAAATTAAATTACATAATTAAATCCAATTCAATTTGTATTTAATACTAATTCGCTATTTAATTCCAAATTAAATACTACACTTTATTATTGAACTTTTACGACTTAAATTCCAAATTTTATCGTTATGGATCTCAAAGCCCGATTAATATCCAATATTAATTTAATTAAAGTCTAATGGGCTTTTAATTAATTTCTTTAAGGCATGGACTTTTGGTCAACTCGGGTCAAACCGAATAACCAAAATCCAATCCGGGAGTTACCCCATAAGCCCAGAAATCAATTTAGGCCCATTAGGCCCAATTAAATTTTAAAGGTCCATTAGTCGCATTTGGGCTTTATGGATGTGGTTTTGGGCCCAATTGGATCCAACCAATTTTTGCCTAAACCCAACTTTGTACAACAAAGCCCAATAAGCCCTTTTTACAACATAATAAGCCCAAATCCAATTTAAGGCCCAATTAAATAAATTATAAAAATCCAATTTTATAATTCAATTAACCTAAAGTGCTTAACATAATTAATTACATAAATCAACATTTCCAAAACACAATTTAAACAATTATCATGCTCAATTACATCAATAAGTGTCCAACACATTTTGATCAAAATCAACCCATATATACATGCTTTAAGTCTCGGCCAAAGAGGGATTTGTGTCCAAATTTAAATCCAATCCAATTGAATCCAATTCAAACTTAAATCAACATCCCCAATTGATTTCCAACACATCCAATGATTAAAAAATCAAAAAACCAAGACATTAGAGATGTTACAATTTTCGGCCACACTAAGCAAATTGGGGAAAATTAATCCAATTTTTTTTTTAACAAATTGATTACATATAACTCTAAGTTATCCATATACAAGCATATTTAAACAAACAATTTGTCAAAAACATGCTTAAATCAAAAAGCCCCAAATTTAGTCAAGAACCCTAATTTTCGTTTCAAGCTCAAATGGCTCAAGATAACATTGTTGGGTTTCAATCAAGTCCCAAGGATCATTTATAAAGCATAAAACGAGTGAATACAACAAGGAGAATGGCGGAATCATACTCACATCGATTGGATGGGATGCTACGAAGAACACTTCATGCTCTCCTCTTCTATCATGCTCACGGTAAACCCACTGGTTTGGGCTTCATGATTTCGGCCATGGTGGATTTTGGACTCCATCTTCATCTTCAAGCTCCAAGCTTCAACAATGGTGATTCCTTGCTCATGAGATGGTTTCCCTATCACCTATGTATTTCCTCTTTTGAGTGCTAGCTCTTGGTGATTTTTGCCACAAAAATCACCATCTCCATCTTCCTTATTCTCTCGGCAAAACCAGAACATTTTGAGAAGAAAATTGGTCCAAGACCGTGTTGAGAGAGAGGAGCGTTTTGGGCTCCAAAACGTGAAGGTTTCAAGAGAGAGAGGAGGGCAAAATAAAATGCGTAAAAGGTGTTTGTTAATTTCCAAAATTAAAAACATATACCACTTTTAATTTTCTAAAAAGTCAAAGGTACAAGCCTTTTCACTTTTCACCCACCTCCATCAAGTCACATCACTCATGAATCAATTTTCACATCACTCAAAGTGACATGATGATTTGACGCTTGATGCGACTATCGATTTGATACTTGATTTGACTTGCGTGCCGCACTCGAATTCGAAATGGGAATGCGCTCGCAAACAATCCCGAGCTCGGGATCGCTAATTCCAAATTAACGAATTTTCCATTGCGACGTAATTAAACGATTACGCATAGGGAAATCACTATTCACGTCGCTTATGAATTAATTCTAAATTAACTCGTTCGCCCGAATTAAAATCTAATTTTAATTCCGCGTCGAAATTCAATTTCGTTTAATATATCGAATATATTAATTTGCCGATTAATTCTAATTAATCGTTATCTCTCTTTAATTGATATTTTATCCCAGATAAAATATCTCCGTAATTAATCCCAGATTAATTCTCTCTCTCATCATAAATTAATCCCAGATTAATAAAGTGCGAGTCATACATCATCGGTGAATCTTCGGGAAGTGACCCATGAGATCCCCAGATATGTTGGCAGAAAATCGGGTCGTCGGACTATCCGAACATGTAAGTACCTCGTACTACGTTTGTACCGATTTACAAGACAATGTTGGCTTCTAGCAAAGCGCCATGCCTACCCAATTCTCCAGAAACATGCTTACAGGAATAAGCGATCTACATCAGGCGTAGTATACGCAGTATTGTGTATTCCGATCCAGTATGAAATGATCACGTGCTAGGCCTGGGGCTGGAATTGTGTCTGCCCCGTACGAAGCACATGTCGGATGTCTGTTAACTAGTCTCTATAATCAGATAAACCTGACCTTGTTATTTTATCCCGACAGTGCAGCATTTAAGAGAACCAGTCCCGTATCCTACGTGACCATCATCTCCACTATAACTGGAGTGATACTTCCATCTTGACATCACACCCAATACACTACGATTCTCAATATACCCAGTATTGGCGTACACAGAATCTGTTAAAGTCCTGGACGACAGCAACCAAAGTATATTGATTGTCGCAAGTATTAGCGGTGCAAGTCTCATATTAAGACCAAATACACCTACCCTGATTTCGAATTTCCATAGACACATAGTTATACTACCATTGGAATTCCGAATGGGTCTATCCAGAGCGAAGCTGTTTCCCGTACCATCGGTAAAACACAACCTCTTATTACACTTGCATGAGTATCATATACCCAAATATATAAGAACTATGCCGTTGTGCCCTCACAACACGCACAAGTGTAATACTAGTCTTTTACGTATTATCGATGTCCAATCTCGATAATACTCTGACTAGGGATATTTAATGATTTATCCTTCGTGGATTGATATTGTCTTATATCATTCTCAATCCAGGAACAAATCATATGGACCTCTCATCATTTATATATCTAGGTGATCTAATCATAAATGATAAGAGTGCAATCTCCTTTGTCACATAGTTAATTTGTACAACAACACTGTGATCTGTATAAATAGTGACGCTATAGGTCATAATTGTCCAATAGTATCACTGCCTCTTCACTAGTATAAATAGAAGGGAAGATGTATTAGCAAAAAAGAGGGAACATTAGGAAAAAAGACCAAAAAGAGAAAAAACTAGTTAGTGGAATAGTTACAAAGAAAGAGTGGAGAGTTATCTTGTAACCTTTGTATTCGAACACTGCTTGGTTTTCACCACGACCGATCACTAAATAGGTCGGCCGGGCACATTCCTGTAATAAAAATACTCGTCCGTTTCATGCCCGTGGATGTAGGTTGGATTCAATCCGCCGAACCACGTTAAAATTTTGTGTTGATCTGTGTGTTATTTTTCCTTTTGCCAAAGTTTGCTTTTGGTTCCCCCATAACCAAACAAATTCACTATTGAGGGAGGATTGTCCCGGGGGTAATATTCTCATATTGCCCTGAGACAAAAATCAGCCGTCAAAGTTGGGGCCGTCTGTGTGAATTTGAACAAAAAGCAACTCACGTATCAAGACGATGGCGGAAGGCGAAAATCACCGATCGTGAGAGCTCAACTACGGAATGGATGGAAAAGATGGAGGAAAACATGAGGAAGGATAGTGAGGAAAATCAAACTCTCTTGAAGTCCATGATGGATAAGCTGGAAAAGATGAATAATGAAAGAATTGAAGCTGGAACCAGCCGGAGGAGAAGCGAGATAGTTGAAGGAAAAAAGATCATAAATACGAGCGAAGATGATGAACCGAGGAGGAAAGACCTCTAAGGGATGAGGCCTGTGGTGGTGGGGAGAGATTTACCGCCGGAGGATGTATGGGAAGAAGAAGAGAGAAAGGCTATCACCAGACTCTTCCTACGATAGCCCCCACGACATCAAAAGAAGAAAAATAGAAGGCATGATAGAGTGGAACGGGAAATTTCTAGTCGTGGCATGCATCGTGATCAGAATGACAGGCGTAAGGAAGTGCGCGGGGGGACAACGCGACAACATCAACGACAAAAGGAAAGCTTGGTTAAGAAAAGAAATGACCAAGTGAGAGGAGAGCTTTAAAGCTGATGCATGGGATGCCCAGGACGGCGAGATTGAGTCTCCCTTCACGGAGGAAATAAGTTGGCAAAGTTTCTAAGACAATTCACCATGCCGGTCATGACATCCCAAAGAAAAAAATCGGGGAGTTGAGGCTCGTCAAGCAGGAGGATGACGAGCCCCTGAAAGTTTTTATTGAATGATATCACAGTTTGGTGCCCGAGGTCGGGGGATATGAGTCTTTAGAGGCCCTGGAGAGTTTAAAAGGGGCCCTAAGGGTTGGGAGGCTGTGGACCTACCTACGAATTCAGGACACACCAGATTATGCCACCGCGTTGGAGATAGCTCGGAGGTTCGCTCTGTTGGAGGAAGAGGAAAAGATATCCCGAAGAGGAACGATTACTAAGGGAATGACGATAAAGGTGGAAGCTCCCCGAAGGCCAAACAGGGAGTTCAGGGAACCACTTCCAAGGCAGAGGGAGTTTAAGCTGATTCACCCGAGCAACCAGAAGAGGAAAGCTCCGGCGCAAGTAAACCAAGTCATCAGAGAAGAAACATATGTCCCTCTAAATAAACCATTGAGGCAAATCGCCACGGAGATCCAAGGCAAAGGCCTTTTGGCGGTACCTAATTTCGGAAGGTACCGCCGGATAAAAGGAACAAAAGGTTCTATTGTGTGCACCATAATTTGAGGGGGCATGCGAATGACGATTGCAAAAGTTTAAATGGAAGCCAAAAGGTGCGATGGAAACGTGCAAAAAATGGGAAGTAGCAAAATACACGAAGGTTTTTACAAAAGTTTTGTTTTGATCAAAGTTCACATGGGGGCTCGTGCTGGTTACCCCCTCTCATCAACCGCGCAGGGTAGGTTAATTGGTTCTTCTTCGGCAGGTTCGGGTAGTGGATGGCTAGGCTCAGCCTCAGGAAGGGGGGGGCATTGCTTTTCATGAACAACTTGAGGGGCCTCGGCAGTTACAGCGTTAGGAATGGGAAATGGCATCTCTTATTTCCGGGTTGAGGTCTTCAACACCGAGTATTCACGGTGCCCTTCCACTTCTTGGAGGAACCTTCCAGCATTTTCTTCTCTGTTTGAATAGCTTGCCCTCTGCTCGAAATTTGCTCCTCTTCAAGTTCCTGAGCAAGCTCGGTCTCATCCGCCCCAATCAGGCGTCTCCTAATTCTTTTAGGCCTTGGGGGACTGGGGCAGGTCGGGCGGTGATTGGTAGCGATGCCCTGGGGATAGGAGCCCTACTTTGGGTGGTCGGCTGGGTCATTTCCTCAGCTACCTTTTTGGTCTCAGTAGCTGTGGGGCCGTTTCCGGGAGGGCCCAGCTCCAGACTGGCCCGCGTTCTTTGTCACACTACCCAATTCTTCAAGGTACTTTGGTTTCTTCGACATTCCTGCAGAAGCACGGCCAACAACATGGTCAGGTCGGAATTTAGATAGTTTAAAATCATTATTATGTCTAGCAAACAAAGAGGTTAGTTGGGAGGTCAGTAAGAGTCTACCTATCCGCCCCGGGACCTTCGGGGGAACAGTCCGAATAAGGCCCGACTCAAGGAAGGCCGAGTCGTTAACCAGTTTCTTCCAATGATCAGCATACCGTCGAGCATGCTTTATCCGTGCACGGACCCGATGAGAAACCTTAGAAGCGTCCCTCCAGCAGGCTGAGAAGGGTTAAGGAGTTAGAATTTTATCGAGAAAAGAAGGAGCAAGAACACTAAGAGTTAGATTCCTAACCTTCTGCTCTGAAGATGTCTGGGATCAAAGTCTCCTCTTCATATGTAGTCAGGGGCCGACCCCACTTTCCGAGGCCCAGAACCATAAATCTTTGAAATTTTTGTTGGAGTCAGGGAGCTTGGAGACGATGTTTGATGATTCAGCGTAGGCGGAGAGATAATACCAACCGTGGTGTGTTTTGGGGTTGGCCTTTAATCTATTAGGCCTATTCACCTCCTAAAGGGTGGCTCACCAAGGCCTGCGCAATGCTAGATTACGTGCAAGCCGGCTAATATCTCCAACTATTTAGGCTGATGAGTTGACAAGGAGCGATCTCCATCTCGGCCAATAACCAGCCAAAATAGGGTTTAATTGGCAACTGAAGTCCACATTCAAAAAAGACCGGGAGAATGGCCACCGAGCCCTCGTCTGGTTGGCTTGCCCGATCCGATGGATGAGGAACCGCAAGGACAATGTCTATTGGGATATTGTAACGCTGTCGAAGCAACTCCAGGTCATCATCCGTTATCTTCGAGGGCTGATTCATGTCCAAAGCCGAGTGGTCAAGTTCGTCGGGTTCCGGATCCTTCCGGGGAATCCGGTGGTGATGAATATCTTGCTCGGTTTCGGAAGAGGTAGGGGTAGTATCAGGGTCCTCTATCTTTGGTATTTCCGAGCTTGAGAAAGGCTCTTCATAAGAAGTTTGAGGTCTTGAAGGCATCGCCAAAGAGGTTCACTAAAAAGCCAATAACTGAACATATGGTCTCTATGCGCCTTATCAATGTTCACAAAACAGTAAGTCCATTTCCTAAAAAACATCAAGCCAAACACTAGTCCAAAAGACGACCCGAATCTATCCTAACACATTGTCAATCACCCTACCAAATACACATACACTACCAAAAATCCCCAGACAGAGGCATGCTTCACCACATATAGCAAAAATACAAACAAGCGAAAGAGATTGAGACACGTAAGTATCATTAACAAAATAACTAAAAGTCAGCAAAACATTGGAAACAAATTAACACCTAATTTTTCAAGTCATCAAAGTTAAGTTACAACATTGGTAATTCTATCAGCTGCTCCATTCCGACACATAAGCGTACTTGGTCAAAACTTGGAATGTCAATACCCAGGCAGTGAGTGATTGAGACACTTGTACCTTAAAAGTGATCAATCAATGTATTTGGAGCAAAAAGATATTAGAACTTGCATTTAAATAATCAAAATCATAACAAGAACAAAAAAGAGAATTTTGATGTTACCGGAATCTCCTTCACTTGAATGACTCTGATCCATGAGTGTTTCCCATGTCTGTTATCTAACCAAAGCAAATCAAATCAAATCATATAACAATAGCATTAATTAATGCATGAGCTAATAATTGTAAATGGTCAAGTTTCATTAGCAGCAAGATTTGGGAGGCCTGGTTGAAAATGGATTGAAACATACACAATTCATTCACAGCCAACAACAAAGAAAGGAGGGCAAATATCAACTCTGTTTTCTCCCATATCTTTCACAGAATGATATCCAAATTAATAATAATACTCATTGCTGGAGCCAAAGGCATATGAATGGCAAAAAAAAAAAAAAAAGACACACCGAAAGCAAGCATAATAATTTTATATTAAAAAATACATTAATTATTTTAGGTGGGTCCTACATATTTAAAAAGAAAGAAAATAAAAAGAAATTAGAATTTACCATTTGCACAGTGAATCTCATGCCTATAAATAGAGGTTTCATTTCA